>NDXB01018468.1:143415-167249 GCA_002631895.1 Agapornis roseicollis
CCCCCCCCCCCCCCATAGGACTCAGTTTCATTCACAGAGGTGATACTATCTAACTCAAAAACCATATAATTCTGTCCTGGGACACTCTCCCATTAATGATCAACCCTTCTCAAACAGGCTATGTTTATTACTCCTATGTAGAACTTTCAATGCCTAGAAATACAAAATCTCCTTTTCTTAAAGAGAAATCACCCTTGATTGACTATAAAACAAGCTTGATAGTTACTTGAAATAAATACAATTTTCAAATATAGTATTTCATAATTTCCTTAGTGTTATTTAAAACTGATGCAGCTCAAGTGCTGCAGAAGCAGCAATCTCCCCATGAAAACTGCTAAATGGAAGATGTTAGAAGCCTATAACCCACAAACACTATCATCAGTTCAGATGGCAGCCAAAGCAGTGGATGTAAGGGATAATATTAAAAATTAGGAAACATTAGAAAATTAAAACCAGGAGTGTAAGGAACTGCATGAAGTGCTCTCTAGGCCACACAATATGTAAAGGTCTCCATGGAAGAGTACTTAGATGCCACTAGATTTTTACACCCTCAAGGCTAGTAACCCATAAAAATGTACTACTCTGAAATTTTTAGGAAACAGAAGTCCTTTACAGCAGTATCTAGCAGTCAAGTACACCTGGAAGTAACTAATGAACATCAGCATATGTCTCTTACACAAACTAAAGCACAAATGTGCGACTCAGAGTCTCAATTTCTCTTTTAAAAGGGCAAACCAAACACACTAGATGACTACACAGTTTAGCAGCACAGAATAAGTCTCCAAACTAAACTAATATGTGATTTTGAAGTTTAAAGCAATTCCAAGCAAGTATTTCAGAAAAGTGGAAAAAAGATAACCTTGCAGTTATCCAAACAAATATCTCTCTTTGTATCATTTCACCCGTATACTAAAAAAACCCATCAATGACACCAGTAGCATCAGCTTGCCATCAAGACATACAATATTCAGGCAACGTTTCACAGCTGTGAATCATAGAATAGTTTGGGTTGGAAAGGACCTTAAGATCATCCAGTTCCAACCCTGCTGTCATGGGCAGGGACAACTCACACTAAACCATGTCCCCCAAGGCTCTGTCCAACCTGGCCTTGAACAATGCCAGGGATGGAACATTCACTTCTTTGGGCAACCTGTTCCAGTGTCTCACCACCCTCACAGTAAAGAGCTTCTTCCTCATACCTGAATTTGTTTGAAATTGCAAACAAAATAGAATCGTTTATTTTCACATTTAAGATGAGTATTCAGAAGTCCTAGCTGTTCTTTGTGATTGCTGTCTTAATGCTAGCTTTAAGAATGGTAATTTTTTTTCAGTAAGTTATAGTTTCAAGATGGTAAACAATACTAGTGGCATTAACCTATTGATATTTATTACCATGTCATACAATTGCTTTAGTATAAAAATCGAAAGTTTTATTCAACACCTTGTAACAAAAAAGGTTTCTTAAAAATACAAAGTCTACTGTTACTTTACTCAAATCTTACTCCAATGTCTCAGTTATTTTGTTTCAGCTTCCTGTTTTAAGCATGTATCATCCTAGCTTCCTGTCCCTATTAAGCCATGGCAATGTTCTACTTGGCTGCAGGAGAATGGTACAACTTGACAGGTTTCTCTGTCCCCAGCTGAAATACAAACAAGAACATCATAAAGGCTGGACCTTTGCTTTCATGACACGTCAAGCTTAGATCAATACCAGTGTAAAAACTCCTCTGCAGTTTCATGAAACCACACCAAAAGCTGATCAAATGTGGGTTTAGATAAGCTGAGCAAACAGAACGGAATTACAGCGTTGTGTGCTTTCATTATTGATCAACATAAGGGTTCAAGCAAGTCAGAAACTTCCGAATAATCAACCTAGAGAAGGTTAACCTCTGCTATTATAGGCTGGGAATATGTTTGTCTGTTCTCCAGATCCTGAGATCAACAGAAGCTGACTAAGAACGAGAACACAGCCAGCAAAGCCAGCAGCTCTCCCGAAAGGAACCAAGCCGCGTACCGGGACGGCTCAGTTCGTTCCCGGCCGGCCGGCAGGTGCAAGTCCCGCCACTGCCGAACCCTGGGCAAACCGGCGGACGGAGCAAAGGCTCCGTCCCGAAACCGGGCCTGTCCTAGCGAATACGCACAGAATAGGGCCCGCCTCAGCAACCACACACAGACACACGGACACCCCCGCGCCGCTGCTCCCTGGCCAGCGCCTCAGCAGCACTTACCGCCCACCTCCTCCGCGCTCTCCAGCAGAATGTCCTTGGTGAAGCTGGAGATCTGGCCGGTGAGCGAAGACAGGCTGCCCCCCACCTGCCCCAGGGACTGACCCAGCCCCGAGCCCAGCCCGCCCAACCACGACGCCATCACCGCCGCTCAGAGTTAGCCCCGCGCCGGGCAGGCGGCCCGCACAGCTGGCAGCTGGCTCCCGCGGGAACAGCGGCGAGCACCTCCTCCTCCTCCCTTCCCCTCGCTAGGGATGGTCAAGGTTCCTGCTGCCAACTCAGCAAAGCGGTCTCAGTGACCCCTCCGACAGCGCCGCAAGCATCCTCCCAGCACTAGTCGGCTCAGCGGCTCGCCCCGGCGACTCCTGCTTCTGCCACCTCGGCGGCCGCCATGACACCGCCACCAAAACACCATCAATAGCGACCGCAGCCGGCTAGAGCGCCCGCGCGCCGGCAATGACGCAACGAGGCAGCGGAGGATGCCGGGATAGAGGAGGAGCAGCTGCGGTGTTTTGTCTCTTATAGGCCGAGGGGGAGGCTGAGGCGCCGGCGTGCAGCGGGGCTGGGGGCAGGTGGTGGTGGAGCGTGTTCGCTTTCAGAGGGGCAAAACCAGAGCCGTGTGGTTGAGGTGGAGTTTATGCCGCTGGGTTCACCCTTCCAACAGGCGCTGTCGGCGCGACTCTTACGCGTAGTGTGTTAGTCAATCCTAGTGTGTCGGTCAAAGCCTAGTAAAAGGCTGGGGGAATCGCGGAGCTACAGCGGGGCTGTGTGCCGGTCTGTCCTGTGGAAGGACACGTCAGCCAAGCTTGGAGCTCGGCTTGCATCACCCTGTGACTAACACGAACCCTAATGTACACATACTTGGGTCATGTGTCATCAACAAAATACAATACTCAACTGCTACAACAGTAGGGACGTGTTTGAACATTGTTTTAGGCAAGTTCCTGAAATACTAGGCTCCTGCTACTTTGGATGTAGAGCCAATGGATGTTTGGTTGGACCTCCAGCCACAACCCTGACACTGGTTTGATTCAAAATTCCTGTTTGTTTTGATCATATGACATCTTTGAAATTACAGGGACTACAAAGAGTACTGCACTGTTACAGAAAATGCAGTATTAAAACAGTAAAACCAATACTGATACAAAAATTTGCCAATACTGGAAAGCAGATACAGGGCAGCTAGCTCATGGATAAGTTTCAAATTAATAACTAAATTTAAAAATAATGAAAGCACCACATCAATGGTGAAATGAAGCTGAGAAGAAAGAGCATTTCACAGGTGACGTCTCTAGAGAGCAGCTGAGAATGCAGCAGGCACAAGCCACATGCTCTGGAGTTACAAGCGGACAATTATTACCAGGCCACTATGGAAAAAAGTGCTTGTTACTTCCCAAACGGTATCTTGCAGAGCTTTAGTGAAAGGTCCATAGCTGGCCTGCAATAATGGATTGCCTTTTTAGCTTCACTGCCAACTGTCACTCAAGAAGCAACTCTGAGGTTGAGTACATTATGTGGACAGAGTTTGGAAGTTAAAAGTAACAGAAATAGCTGTCAAGTTTGTTAAGACTGCTTTCCCTGTGAACAGTTTTTCCATCAGGTTTATACATTGCCAAATGTTAGATAGTATATTTACTGCCCTTAAATTATCCGTGATAAAACCATACACTACTTCAAATCCATTCCTGGCTCAAAAAACCAAACCAAACCAGAACAAAAAACCAAACAAAAAAACACAACAAAAAAAACCCAAACAAACCAAACCCAAACCAAACACCAATCCAACCAAACCCGTCCAAAATCCAAACCAAATATCTATGCACCACAATTCAGGAAGTATTATGATTGTTCCATCCCTGGCAGTGTTCAAGGCCAGGTTGGATGAAGCCTTGGGTGGCACAGTTTAGTGTGAGGTGTCCCTGCTTATGGCAGGGGGGTTGGAACTGGATGATCTTAAGGTCCTTTCCAACCCTAACTATTCTATGATTCTATGATTAGTGCTGTGGTACAGCCCAGAACATAAATGTGCATCTTCAAATTTGTTAATTTCAAACATTGGGTTTAATGGAGAGGAAAAATTTACAATGCTTCAAACACCCTATTCCATGGCTTAACAAAAACTGTATGGGTCCATAGGAGATAAAGGACAAATGATCTTCTCCAAGTGTTTGGTTAGTTTGTTTATATGGGAAACATGTCTTAACATTTTAAATAAGATCAGGGATGTCCTCCAGCCTTTTGAAAATGTTTAGAAATTATGAAAATGTCTCATATTGTGGTTCATTTTATAATGCCAAGTAAGGCAAGAGGTCAGTAAAGTAGCACAGAAAGCTTTCTTTCTCTACTTTTTTGTATTAGTACTCTTAAAAAACTAAAACTATTCAGCATTGCAACTTTTTTAGTGGACTGGCTTAATCACTGTTAATCACTTAATCATCCAGTCTAGTCTGTGAATTGACAAAGCTACAAAATCAGTGTGTTGTGTCACAAAAAGAACGTGTATTCTGGCAGCGAAACAGGAAACACTAACTTATTTTAAAATAGAAAACATGCAATTTATAAAGATGTAGGATAACTATAATTGGCACCAACTCCCTTCCTCACAAGACTGTCTTTACATAACTTCTGAAGTATCAACAGAGCAAATGATATCAGAGATGATAAAATGTCAGTTATGAGCAATAGGAAATTGCTCCACTGCTCATGTGTGTACACAACATCCGGTGCAAGGCCCATTGATAGCAAAGATGCAGTTTTAATGCTTGATGGTTCTGTGCCAAATTCACACATAAGGGAAAGCACATACATAAATACTTGGGTCAAGAGAGAAATGTTAGAAGCTATAATCATATTTATTTAAAAAAGTGATATCAAATACAACCATATATATTCATGCCTATTTTGAAAGCATTTTCAAAATATCAGACAGCACTGCCATTTTCCAGTCAAACAATGACAAAGCATTTCAGCTTTCCCTTTGTTAATCTTCTCACTATTATATGCTTTATATACACAAAATAGAGACAAAAATTGTTTAGGAATCCAGAGCTGAAGACATGATACTAAAAGCAAAGTCTCAAGATGAAAAATTTGTTACTGAAAATGATTTCTAAAGTACACAGCCTTTAGGCAAGAGATGAAAAATAAAATACTCTCTTACAAAATTGTAACTCTACACTGTTTTGTACATGTAGAATTTCATGTAGCAAAAAATAAAAGTTTTATCAGTGCTTGCATGCTTTGAAGACGGTATCAAGGGTTTTATCCTTTTTTTGCTCAGTGGCATTTAAATATTACATCCCTTTCTGTCCAAACCTTTTTACAAGTTTCCTCTCCTGAATTCACACAGTGGCTATAAATGGGGGGAAGGGGATGTTAGGAGAAAAAAAAAAAAATCCTCTAAGTGTAGTAACAATTATTTGCTTTTCTTAACCAAGAAAATAAAATAAAAACATTTTGATTTGATAAAAGCAGTTGAAAAGTCACACGTACTCCGACATTGTGAAGAACTGCAGTTGAGGAAGGAGGTGACTATGGTAGGCTAAATACTGAAGCATTCCCTCCATGTCTGAAATACAAGTAAGGCAAAACGTGTATGCAGGTTAAAAGAGTTTATTGCCAAAGAGCTCATGCTTTTCAGATACAAATCTGGATACAACGCAAAGAAGATACTAATTTGAAGAATCAAGTATTGGAATGGTGCCAGTTTGTATATATTAAGCATTGTTCCTACTTGAACAATGTGGGAAATGAATTTATATTATTTTTATCTATTACCTGTAGTTTGTTTGTTTGGGTTTTTTTTAATGATTTGTAAGTAACTATGAAGATTTTCCAGGCGTTATGTTTGGTTTAGTCAAGACAGTAATGGCTTACTCAGTGAGAAACACAGTTTTGTATCTAACCCCTTAAACTTTCCACTTTAAATTTTCTTTTCCTTGGATTCTTTTTTTTTTATTCTGTTAAAAGTATGCCCTGATAAAATGAGTTGTAGAATCTTATGCCCTTGTAAGTCTGAGTAACTAGAGTTTTCCAGTCCCATTCCCCAATTAAAAAGACCACCATTTGTATGTTTTCATCAATTTTTGAAACAGTAAATTCTAGGAAATATCACAGATATTTTAGAACTGTAACATGTTGTTGGCAATTTTTAAAAGCCTAATTGTCAGTTTTGTAATAAAGGAAGTTGCAAATAATAATAATATTAATCTTGAGATACAGAAATACAACTCTTTACTAGACATGTGCAGAAGATATTTTTAAACTCCCCACAATTTTACAGATTTGTAATAGTAATAATAGTCCAACATTAAAACACATTGGAAATTTAACTTTGTATTGGTTATTTTTTAGTAGTCTGCAAAGTAATTAAGTATCAAAAATAGTACCTTATCTGAAAATTACGTTTAAACTTTCTGAAGTTATTGAAAGGGCACAAGGAGCTCAAATGTTGGAGAGTAAGCCAGTATTGTACCAGATTAGTTTCAAGACCAGAAAAATTAGAACTTTTAAATAACTCATACCTGCTGTGCCTAACAAGAATTGCATTCAAGCATGATTACATTACAAATGAATGCATTTGTGCTCCATCCCTGGTGGTGTTCAAGGCCAGGCTGGATGAAGCCTTGGGTGACATGGTTTAGTGTGAAGTGTCCCTGCCCATGGCAGGGGCGTTGGAACTAAATGATCTTAAGGTACTTTCCAACCCTAACTATTCTATGATTCTACAACACTTTTTCCTCCCATCCTCATTACAAGACCATGAAAACAGTTTACAGCTTATACCTACAGAAATAATTTTGGAAGATATTTAATATACGTATCACTCATTTTGCCTACCCCTTTAGTGTCTATAGGCAGGAAAACATGAATTACATAGCAGTCACACAGACCGCTCACTGTGAGGAAGACAGTAAAATGTTGTCTGAAAGAAGTTCAAATTCCCTCATACATCACACTGTAACCAAAAAAAAAAACAAAAAACAAACAAACAAACAAAAAACTCAGTTCGTGGCTCCTTTACAATGGACTTTGGCCTAAAGCTACAACATGCAAAAACCACTTCAGCTTGACAGAACAGATAACAGTAGGAATAGGCTCTATATTAGTAAATGCTTTATGAGAATAGTTCAGCCACGTTGAGAACTGTTTATCACCAAACGAATGCACACCGAAAAATGAGACTGGCTTTTTATTGACAGCTACTTGGCAGGTCCACACATCTTGAACTTTAGATCTGGGTTATAAAATGTATACTGTAACCAATTAGTATTAGTCTTTTCCTTTGGTGCAATTAACATACCCAGCTTAAATTGCTAACTCTAGCTACTTGACTGCAGTGATACACCTACTTCATGAAACTTGACATACTTCTGAAAATTAAATTGGCATTTGCAGAGTGACAGTGTTTCTGCACAGAAAGGAGTATAGTTAGCCTTGTAACGATTGACACAGATGTGCTTTTCAGGCACTGTTTGTTTATATTCCTTACATATTAAAACACTTGGGTGATAAAGTAATTTACAAAGTGGCATGAAAGTTCAAACGCAAACTTCCATGCTTTAGTGATTATAAAAAACATGTAATTGTCACAGGTTACAGTTAATGCAATTCAAGGGGCTTTTATTTCCTTATATTTTTAATATAGGGCTGCTGCACTATATAGCTATAGAAATAATATATTTTTATATAATAGGGAATAAAAGGTCCAGGTTCCAAGTACCAGTATCAAATTGCCAGTCTATACCTATTTATAAAACTGAGAATCATATTTCAGAATCAGTTCATGGCACAGCAAAGACAGGAAATTAAAGCTTTGGATTTACAGACAAGCAAGGAAACAATTTAGTGCTTTAGAGTCTTCTTTCCTGTTTTCAGTTTCATATCTATTTTACACTGAAAGCAGAAATTTTCATCCTGAAAAACATACATAGCATTTCAAAATGTCATATGCACACACAGACTTTTAAAGCCATTGTTTAAGCTGTATTAATTTGAGACATTACAGCCATTAATTATAATGTGCATGACAGAGTTATTTTAAAAAAGACAAAATTTAAAATGAGCTTTTAAAAAGTAGCACTGTTGCATGCCAAAATCCATACTAACACATACAGTGGTTCTGGTGACATTGGTGGAAATTCAGCACACAGCTAAGGAAAACAGAATTAGGTCCAATTACATATAACATAATGATATTCTAAGATATCAAGAAACCAATATTGTAAACAAATCTTTACTGAGATGTAAAAGCCCTTTCAAGTACAGTACTACTTGATACTGAATGTGTATTTCCATCTAGAAACCATTCGTTTCATCCTAATTTTAATTACATGTTACTATTATGCAATGATCTAACTTTAGAATATTTTGATAAAGAATATTTAGGGTTATCTTCAGAAGATTCTCAGAATGCCTCTGCTAACAATGCATTATGTGGACTACAGCTTACATACTCTACAACATACTGCCATTTAATTTATGTGTAAACAGAATTTGTGTTTGAAGCACCATTTAGGAAAATGTAACATATTTCAATTGTTGCACTGAAGTTGAAAGTCAGGTTTGGTCACCCTCTTACACATTCATCCTGCATATCAAAGCAACTGTCTTAAAACCAATTGCTTAAGCTACTCACATACTTTGCTCCCCGGTTTTTCTCAGGATCAGAAAAAGCATGATAAAAAATTGTAAGGTGCACAAATAAAGGCCATTCCTGAAAAGGCTGCAACATTCTGACAGACACTCATGAAAAGCATTTCAGAAAGAACATCCATACAGATATAAATATTCATTCTTAAATGAGTTATTTGCACAGGGGCCATTTCAGACTGCAAGAATGCACCTTATTTGTGTGGCACTGACTTCATGGCACATAAATCCCCTCCTCCTTTCTCCTAGACTCAGTTACAGCTCTTCCCTACTGTAAGACTGGAAAGGTTGAGCTTGAAGAGGAAAAAAAAGACTCAAAAAGAGGTAGAAAATAAAACCTGTTTAACCCAACTGATTATATGCTACTTTTGTAGTAAAGACAGTGGCATAACTGGAAAGAGCCTAAGAAAACAAAAACAAATTAAAAAACAAAAACAAACCCAAAAAAAACCAACAAACCAAAGGTGTCGAGTGTATCTGCCAAAAAATAACAGGGCAATACAAAACTCCTACTTTAATCATGGATCTCAAAATTTTAAAGATGGAATTCAAAGTAAAACCAGAAAGTGGTAAAAGATCAGAGGTCACTGATTCAGGAGTAACATCATTATCAACAACACACTGATGATTATTCTCTTGAATTGCAGAATTCATGTTCTCAGGGGTCTGTACAGGGGCCAGCACTCTAGAATCTTCATCAGCCACACAGACTGTGGGATTGAGTGCATCCAGTCTGCAGATGACACAAAGCTGATGCATCTGAGGGATGGGAAGCTATTCAGAGGGACTTGGACAGGCTTGAGAGATGGGCCTGTGCAAACCTCATGAGGTTCAATGGGGCCAAGTGCAGAGTCCTACACCTAGATCAGGACAACCCCTGGTATCAATCATCCTGGGGGATAAGGGACTGAGAGTACCCCAGGACTTGGACTGGGAGTTATCCAGGACTTGGGGGTACTGGTGGATTAAAGATTAGATATGAAACAGTAATGTGCACTTGAATCCCAGGCCAGTTATATCTTGGGCTTCATTCAAAGGAGCATGGCCAGCAGGTAAAGGAAGGTCATTCTGCCTCTCCGCTTTGCCCTGGTGAGATCTCACCTGGAGTGCTGTGTCCAGCTTTGGAGTCCTCAGTACAGGAAAGACATGGACCTGTTAGAGAGGGTCCAGGGAAGGGCCACAAAAGTGATCAGAGGGATGGAGCATCTCTGCTATGAGGAACAACTCATTTGGGTTGTTCAGTCTGGAGAAGACTGGGGAGACCTTACTGCAGCCTTTCAGTACTTAAAAGAGGCCTATAAGAAAGATGGGGAGAGAATTCTTAGCAGGACCTGTTGCGATGAGGAGTAATTGTTTAAACTAAAGGAGGGAGATTCACACTCAGTATGAGGAAAAATTTCTTTACAATGAGGGTGGTAAAATACTGGCACAAGTTGCCCAGAGAGGTGGTGGATGTGCCATCCCCGGAGACACTGAAGGCCAGGCACAATGTGATTCTGGGCAGCCTGATTTAGTTGAAGATGTCCCAGCTCATTGGAGGAAGGTTGGACTAGATGACTTTTGAAGGTCCCTTCCAACACAAACTATACTATGATTCTATGTCTCTCCTGCTAAATGGGTCATTTAAAATGTGGACAGCAGGATTGAAAAGTTGACATTAAGTCATTCACAATAAACAATCACAAACCAAATTATCTAAGATAAACGGAATTCTTTTCCCCATTTTAAGGGATTCCTTACAAAGGAATTCATCATTTATGAGTACAATTTATTACTTGTATCTGTTTTTCCATTGATACTGAAGAAAATCAGTTGATGCCACCTTTCAGTACCTTCTGTATTTCCTTTAGAATTTTTCAATACAATTTAAACTTGCTTTTTAAATGCAAGTTCCTTCTGCTACACATGTCTAACTTAGCTCATGTGAACAGTTTAAGTAATTTTAATACAGCTACTCTTGTGAACAAAGGTTCTGTAGTAGGAGTCCTAGTTTTGTAAATTAGTGCAATCTTTTTTGTAATTGCAGATTCCCTCCACACTGACTTCCAGTCCCCCTTTCATTCCTGCTTCCAGAACTCTAAAATGAACCCTGCTTGTGCAACATCCACACAGAAAAAATATAATGGAGACTTAAGTGTTTTGACAATAAGAAGAAAAAAAATAGTTAATTCATTTCTCCTCTTCTGTATTCAAGTTGTTTCTAACAGATTCCAGAGACATATTCATAGCTGCCTGAAGCATGTCTTCTTCACTCATATCACCTCCTAAAGAAAATAAATGCATGTAAGTTGTAATAAATGTGCAGAGAGGATTCTCAACTGTAGTTAAATGCTACTATTTTTCCCTTTGTCCACACCCACCTGTTTCCACCCCACTCCCAAAAGTGGCTTTGTTTTTTAAAATCACTGAACATTTTGCACTTCGCTTTCCATCCACAACAGTCTGTAACAAGTAATACGTATTAATTTTGGATCACCAATACTTGACATTGGTAAGGCCTACATACTTACATAATACTGAAAACTGGTTCCAGTTATTTTGTCAGATATTACTCCAAGTTTATTACATTATCATACAACTTTAAAAGTACTTCAGAAAACAAATTATTGGCACAAATTCAATCAAAGATTACAATTTTTAATGCTAAAGCTAAACAAAACAACAAAAAAGCCAGAACTAAGATGGTCTGATAGTAATGCTCTTCACTCTGAAACAGGATATTGACATTCAAAACTGAACAGCCTTTTCAAGAATGCGATGCTTCACTGCCAAAAAGAGGAATGGCTCTGATCCATCATCTGAATGGCTGCTGGAGTGACATCTTGCAAAAGTAAAAGTCAGAAAAACAAGGCTTTGTACAAGAGAAGTGTACACAATGATACAAAACCCATGAATNGAATGGCTCTGATCCATCATCTGAATGGCTGCTGGAGTGAGGAAGTAGGCAGTCAAGGAAAGTTAGAAACAGAGCACAAAAGCAGGAAAGATAAATATTTTGCTGTTGAAAATAAGCTTAAAAAACAATACCTGGGTCACCTTCCAGAGTGCTTGAACTTAGAGCTGGCTTATTGTGTAGGTTTTGGGCCCGATCCTGCTGCTGTTGCTGTTGTTGCTGCCTGGAAGTGTTATAAATTTATAACAGAATAAGATTAACATCAGTATGAGACCTATATCAAGTCTAATTCATTGTAAGGAAGGCCAAGAGTAAGAAGTGGAAGCCGTTTGGTACAGTAACAGCCCTGCACCTAAAATACCAATTGTTTCACACTGCTACCCCTCAGACATCATACCACCCCAGCATTATGTGGCCAAGCCACATTACTGTTTTCCTAGAATCTGAATGTTCTGCATTCTTACCTTCTCATGCAAAGTCTCCCATCCATAGCATTTCTATTTCCTTCATCACTAGGAGATAGAGATAAGGAAAAGCTACAATACTCCAATGATGTACCCTCAGGGTGCTCAGTTCCCTGAGTTGAATGACAGAGATGGGGAGCTGACTGAAGTCCCCATAATTCAGGAAGAAATGGTTAGTGACCTTCTGCTCCACTTAGATGTAAGCAGGTGTATTGGTTAAACCCAAGAGTACTGAAGGAGCTTGTGGAGGAGCTTGCCAAGCCACTCTCCATCATCTATCAGCAGTCCTGGCCTAGCAGGCAGGTCCCAGAGGACTGGAGGTTGGCCAATGCAATACCTCTCTACAAAATGGGCAGGAAGGATGACACTGGGAACTACAGGCCTCTCAGCCTGACATCAGTGCTAGGGAGTGTCAGTGTCATGGACATGATCCTAAGTCAAATCACAAAGCATGTGCAGGGAGACAGGGGGATCAGGCCCAGTCAGCATGGATTCCTGAAGAGCAGGTCCTGCCTGACCAACCTGATCTCCTTCTGCAATAAGGTGACCTGCCTGGTTGATGAAGGAGAGGCTGTGGACATTGTCTATTTGGACCTAAAGCCTTTGACACTACTTCCCGCAGCATTCACCTGGAGAAACTGGCTGCTTATGGCCTGGATAGGTGTATTCTTTGCTGGGCTGGAAACTGGCTGGATGGCAGAGCTCAAAGAGTGGTGGTAAATGGTATCACATCTAGCTGGTGACTGGTCAATAGAGGGCCAGTGAGGATGAGGGGATTGAGTGCACCCTCAGTAAATCTGTAGACAACACAAAAGATAGGAAAGCTCTGCAGAGGGATCTGGACAGACTGGATCGATGGGCTGAAGCCAGTGGTATGAGGTTCAACAAGGCAAAATGCTGGGTCCTGCACTTCTGCCACAATCACCATCTGTGGAAGTGTTCAGAAATGTGTAGATGAGGCCCTCAGTGACATGGTTTAGTGGTGGACTTGGCAGTCTTGGGGTAATGGTTGGAATTGATGATCTTAAAGGTCTTTTCCAACCTAGTTGATTCTGTGTATTGAGAAGGTATTCCAGAACAGCAACATAAAATATCATCTAGAACACTTTTGTGTGATGCACATTAGAGGCATCATTACCAGAAGCAGTCTTTCATAGAATCATAGAATAGTTAGGGCTAGAAAGGACCTTAAGATCATCTAGTTCCAACCCTCCTGCCATAAGCAGGGACACCTCACACTAAACCATGCCATGCAAGGATTCATCCAACCTGGCTTTGAACACTATCAGAATGCTTTTGAGAAAGAATACTTTTCTTCAGAAAAATAATTACAGAAATTTAAGGATTTCATTTAAAATATATCTGAATGGGGCCTACAAGGAAGCTGGAGAGGCACTCTTCATCAGGGATTGTAATAGGACAAGAAGTAATGGGCTTAAACTTTAACAGAGGAAGTTCAGGTTAGCTATAGGGAAGAAGTTCTTTACTGTGAGGGTGGTGAGGCACTGGAACAAATTGCCCAAATAAGTGATAAATGCTCCATCCACGGCAGTTTTCAAGGCTAGGTTGGACAGAGCCTTGGGCAACATGGTCTACTGTGAGGAATCCCTGCCCTTAGCAGGGAGGTTGGAATTAGATGATCTTAAGGTCCTTCCCAACCCAACATGTATATATTTTTCCATCCCCCACAAGACTGATGTTGCACTAGCAACAAAACTCCTATTATTTACAAGTTTCTTTTCTTCAAAAGGAGCCACCTGGGAGTAGCAAATTCAGGTACTGCTAGGAAAACATGCTAAGAGAGAAAAGTTGGGTCTCTGTGAGAAACTCATCCAACACACCAAAAGCAATGCAAAATAGAACATGTACTTCCAGATACAGTTTTGTATCAACTACTTTACTTTTCAAAATATGCTTGTCTTCTCCTTCGCAGTTCTTCTGAAGAAAGGGAGTCTGTCTGACTGGTGTGAGGCAACTGAGGAACATTCTGTGGTGAAGAGCCTGAACTTTCACTTCGACGACTACCTAAAACCAGAACATACAATATTCCACTAATTACTGTAAAATGGAGTTTGTAAACGAAATACAGCTTCAGAAAATGTCTTCAAACTTCAGAGGAAGAAATATACTTATTGAAGAAATAAGCCCCTAAGCTAACTTCACTTGACGCTATCTCCTCTTCTTATTGGAACTGCTTCCCTTCCTTCCTGCCACCCTTTGCCAATTTGTTCTTGCTTCCTAATGATCAATGCTAACATGCAAGTTTCAACTTTTCAAAAGCAGAAAGGAGATAGCTACAGGGAATTCTGAACTGTCCTTCCATGCCTCAAAGCCAGTTTTTTCTGAGAGCTTGATGCATGCTGGAAGAAGTGGCTGACTGAATTTCAGTAGCTGCCTAACGCATAAGCATAAGCAACATGAACACTAAGAGAAATTTAGATGAGCACTGCACCTTGCATGCTGAGCTGAATGGCTCTGCGAAGATCAGCCTCTTCATCTTCCATATCCATTTCCTGCCTACTTAGNAAACCATGCCATGCAAGGATTCATCCAACCTGGCTTTGAACACTATCAGAATGCTTTTGAGAAAGAATACTTTTCTTCAGAAAAATAATTACAGAAATTTAAGGATTTCATTTAAAATATATCTGAATGGGGCCTACAAGGAAGCTGGAGAGGCACTCTTCATCAGGGATTGTAATAGGACAAGAAGTAATGGGCTTAAACTTTAACAGAGGAAGTTCAGGTTAGCTATAGGGAAGAAGTTCTTTACTGTGAGGGTGGTGAGGCACTGGAACAAATTGCCCAAATAAGTGATAAATGCTCCATCCACGGCAGTTTTCAAGGCTAGGTTGGACAGAGCCTTGGGCAACATGGTCTACTGTGAGGAATCCCTGCCCTTAGCAGGGAGGTTGGAATTAGATGATCTTAAGGTCCTTCCCAACCCAACATGTATATATTTTTCCATCCCCCACAAGACTGATGTTGCACTAGCAACAAAACTCCTATTATTTACAAGTTTCTTTTCTTCAAAAGGAGCCACCTGGGAGTAGCAAATTCAGGTACTGCTAGGAAAACATGCTAAGAGAGAAAAGTTGGGTCTCTGTGAGAAACTCATCCAACACACCAAAAGCAATGCAAAATAGAACATGTACTTCCAGATACAGTTTTGTATCAACTACTTTACTTTTCAAAATATGCTTGTCTTCTCCTTCGCAGTTCTTCTGAAGAAAGGGAGTCTGTCTGACTGGTGTGAGGCAACTGAGGAACATTCTGTGGTGAAGAGCCTGAACTTTCACTTCGACGACTACCTAAAACCAGAACATACAATATTCCACTAATTACTGTAAAATGGAGTTTGTAAACGAAATACAGCTTCAGAAAATGTCTTCAAACTTCAGAGGAAGAAATATACTTATTGAAGAAATAAGCCCCTAAGCTAACTTCACTTGACGCTATCTCCTCTTCTTATTGGAACTGCTTCCCTTCCTTCCTGCCACCCTTTGCCAATTTGTTCTTGCTTCCTAATGATCAATGCTAACATGCAAGTTTCAACTTTTCAAAAGCAGAAAGGAGATAGCTACAGGGAATTCTGAACTGTCCTTCCATGCCTCAAAGCCAGTTTTTTCTGAGAGCTTGATGCATGCTGGAAGAAGTGGCTGACTGAATTTCAGTAGCTGCCTAACGCATAAGCATAAGCAACATGAACACTAAGAGAAATTTAGATGAGCACTGCACCTTGCATGCTGAGCTGAATGGCTCTGCGAAGATCAGCCTCTTCATCTTCCATATCCATTTCCTGCCTACTTAGAGCCAGGGCTTTCTGAAAATTCTCTTCATCTTCATCTAGCATGCCTGTTCCATCAAAAGGATGGTTAACATCTATTGCTTGGTCCATATCACTTCTGGGTAGCCTGTGAAATTGATATATTTATGGCAGAATTCAGGCAGAAACAGTAACTTACTGTGAAATTTAAAGTCAGTGTTTTCTACTAATTTGACTTTTTTTTTTTTTCCAGTTTGGGAAAAAATGTTTCTATTGTGAAAACTTGGTCTATAAACAAGTATTTTCATTTCTAAATGAAATGTGAAGCAGCACAAAAGTGCTGCAAGAACTTGCAGATGTAAAAAAATAAATACTGAAAATCTAAAACCATGTACATGTTTAATGGGGAAAACTTCAAAGAAAATAAGCCTGCAAAAAAACAGTAATACATGTTATTTGAAACAATTGCTACTTAAACAGTTACAACAGCAGAAAACAGTGCATGTGGTCTCTTTCTTGGGAAACTCTGATGATCACACTAGAGCGATAGGTCCTCTGTAAACTGTACACACTTTCTATGTTACCGCCAAGTTGTTTGGTTTTATTCCATCAATTTACAACACCAGTTTACCTTTATAAAATGGAAGAAATCATAATGAATGAAATCCTCCAAAAAGCCTTAAGCAATTGGCTTATTGCAATTCACTCACTATGAAAATGTGATAAGATTACTGCAGAAGTAGCACGTTATATGCTTTCAAGGATGTTTCATACTATCAGTACCTTCCACAAAAAAGCAGCACTACAACATTTACAGTGAAATTATCCCAAAAAGGAAAGCTGTATGACTTATACGATGTGAAATTCAGGTATGGGTATTTTGTTCTTTTCTACTTAGGACAGAATGCACTAATCAGTCTTAATTATTGCGCTTGGAGTATTGTGTGCAGTTCTGGTGTCCTCAACATAAAAAGGACATGGAACTGTTGGAACAAGTCCAGAGGAGGGCCACGAAGATGATCTGGGACTGAAGCACCTCCCATATGAGGATAGGCTGAGAAACTTGGGGCTGTTCAGCCTGGAGAAGAGAAGACTGCATGGAAACCTCATAGCAGCTTTCTAGTGTCTGAACAGGGCCTATAAGGATGCTGGGGAGGGACTCTTCATTAGGGACTGTAGTGATAGGACAAATGGTAACAGGTTAAAACAGGGGAAGTTTAGATTGGATATAAGGAGGAATTTACTGTAAGGGTGGTGAGGCACTGGAAAGGGTTGCCCAGGGCAGTTGTGAATGCTCCATCCCTGGTGGTGTTCAAGGCCAGACTGAACACAGCCTTGGGTGACGTGGTTTAGTGTGAGGTGTTTTGGTTGGACTAGATGATCTTAAGGTCCTTTCCAACCCTAACTATTCTATGATTCTAATTATAGATTACTATTAACCATAGTCTGGTAAGATTTGCTTGCCCATTTTACAATACTTGGAAAAATACTGTAATCATTAAGTTAAAAATCTGCACTATACAACACCTGTACATATGGAAAGACTGAATACTTATTCAGGTAATTTTTGTCCATTTACAAATACACCATTTCTATTCACCAACTTACTGTTACTTTATGCAACAGGAGTAAGCATATTGCACTAAAAGTGCTTCTAATTACTTCTTAAGGAGGTTGTCTCCATGGAGACACTAACCATGGAAACCAACTATACTTTAACATTATTAAAATGAAATCTCTGTTTACCTTACCTCTGATCTCTTGATTGTGCTGTCTCTTCTCCAATTAGTTTTGGTCTCTGTATCTGCTGTACCCGAATCATCTGCAATAGCTGATCAGCCTCACAGTCTGGCAGGTCACCTTTTACTACAAATATGGAATAACCTGAGGAAAAAAAATTGTAAATCTACAGCATTAAGGTGTATGCAAAAACACTCATAAATGAACGCTATATGTATCATAATAATGTGAAGTTTATTACAATGTAGGGCTCTACCTTTCATTATAAAGGACTTGGGTTAATTCACTATTTCAATCACAAAACTAAGGATAATTAACTGAATATATAAATTCTAATTAATTAATAATTATTACCTACTTTTAATTAATGAGATTTAACATCTGCAAGTTACTATTACCTTCCTGTTGTAATTGAGCCAAGAAAAGTGCAAGATATGTATCTGATATTAGTTCTGGACCCATCAAGAGAGAGTTCAAGTTAAACCACTGTAATTAAGAAAAAAAAAAAAGGTTTGAGAGAACAAATTAGCATAAAGATTACTTGGTAACCCATTTCTGTACATTGTGGTCATTTTCTACGATGGAATATCTGGATAAATCTAGTAAATTACCAAATTAAAAGTCTTGAAGCTGAATACCTCTAATGCTGAAGGTTACCCTTCAAATGCTCTTCAGCTAACAGGAGGTATCAAGTGGGGAAATTACTGCATGCTCTCTCCCATTATCAAGCATTGGAACCAAACAAACAGACTAAAACAGGCAAGTCAAAATATAATTGTAGGAAAGTTATTTTAGACAGCATCTAAAATTCTGTTTAATCAGAGTTTTAAGTCTGTTCAGAGACTAATGAGGGAAGAAAACCTTCATGAGTTAACACTGTATCTTAAGAAATTAACAGATACAGGAAACAGAAGTTGAATTCTTTACATAGAATACCTTCATTAAATATTCAGCCTTCAAAATTGGTGAAGCTGAAAACTGCTGAAGCTGAAAACTGCTGCTTACTTCTGAGATAGTTTTTCTTTTTAAGTTAAAAATTAACTAAAATTCAGAGCATGTTATAATATGACATAAATATATACATAGATTATGTATAGTTCCCTGAAAATGCCAAGTAGTCATTAATAACACTTCTACAGAAAAAATATATACAACACGGATGTCAAAATATTCCATCTTTAAAACCCCATATATATTGCAATTAATCTGAAGAACCTTTTTTATGCCATACGTGTTCAATACTACCCATTTTAATCAGGAAGCATGACTGCAGATAGTAGAAGGAGAATTCTATCCCCGTTCTCACAAAAAATGCATTTATCTATATCCAAACTTCCATACTGCTGTTACACACTTGCAGTTGGGCCCATACTATAATTTACCTGGAATAGAGGTGTCTATCTGCCAATCTGTCATTCAGTCACAGAATTTGTTAAAAACACCCTTTGCCACTACAAAAGGGTAAGATAACCAACAATGCAGGAATGGCCAATAAAGTTACATAAACAAATATGATGGACAGATTACAGACAAACTTTTAAAAGGGAACATGGAGGAGGAAGGTTTGGTAAACTGCTTTTGCTTTAACTGTTAACAGAAGACAAGCACATCAAACCTAAGTCTGGTTGGTTTTTTTTTTTACTCCTCTCTAGGCAATACACACCTAGCACTGTTTTCATGTGGTTACAAGCTGCACGTACAAACAGAAGACATTACCCTTCCAACTTAGAACATTTTGGGCTAGAATACTATCACACAAAATTCTACCCAACATGGTTGCATATATAATAAAACAACATTCCCAAACTTTCAAGAGACCATTTAGCCTTTTTGATATTAAATACACAAAAATGGCCTGTAAACATTACCCATACTTTCAAATTGAAGCAGAACAGCAGAGTTTAATGTGTTTACTCACAATTGGGTTTTATTTAGTTTGTTGGTTTGTTTTAGTTTTCTGGTTTGTTTTTTTCTTGTTTTTGTTTCTTTGGGTTTTAATCTGGATGACAAGATAGGTAGCTACCAAAATGAACCAAATGCATGAAGGGATTCATGTCCATTATTGTAGAACTTAAAAGCTATTTCACAAATATTTCCTATGAAAAAAAAACAAACCAAAAAAAAAAAAAAAAACCAAAAAAAAAAAAAAAAACCAAAAAAAAAAAAAAAAACCAAAAAAAAAAAAAAAAACCAAAAAAAAAAAACAAAACCAAAAAGACCAAACCTGAAAACACCAAACCAGTTTATATCGCATAAAACCTATGCAGTGTGATCCAGAACAATGATTAGCTATTGCAATAAAAACTGCATTGGTGTTACAATGGATATGGATATGAGTTGAGTTATTATATGTATGTACCATATACTTGTATGGCCACCCCTTACCTTTAGTAACTACTTCCTGCTTATAAAACAATTGCTTCTGAAAGTTTTCTAAAATAGCAGAAAGTTGTGATTCTGCTTTCCCCAACCTTATCCTGATGGATACTCTTAAGCACCAGCAATCATAAAATATTAATAATTTTGAAATTTGAACTTTTCCTTATGCCTACAGTCCATTAAATGAGCAAAATTATTTTTACAATGTCAATAAATTTATGCATTAAAATTAGTCTGCATTCTATACGGATGCTGATCCTTGTCCTCTCACCCTCTTTTCAATATAGAAAAGAGAAGAACTAAAGATGTGACTGAGACTCTACATGAGCTGCAGCACCTTAGAAGGCAGGTTCACTAAGAAATTGATCCTAGGTATTTCTCCAGGATAATATTCAGAAAAAGTTCCCTGGTACTTTTGTGATATTACAAACATTTAATATTTACTTTTTTTTTTTTTTTAAATATAGAATACTATGAGACTGCAGCCAAAGCTTGCAAAAGGCCAGCACATGGTCTAGTTGCAACCACTTTTCCACCCCCATTCTGAAGTCAATTTTTAAGTAAAAAGAGACAATGTCACCTGTTTTCCTAACTTTCGAACTGTAAACCAGTGTTCCTTATAATTACAAATAAATGATTTTTCATTTCTGTAAAAAGAAAAACAAAAGGTATAGATAAAATTAAATACTCTACTATTGGAGTGCATATTAATGTTCAAGTTCTTTGCTACCACTAATTTAAACTTACATAATAAAATTTCAGTAATACAACCATACTCATACTACTTTTGTAACATTTAGGAAGTTGTCAGCATTACTGAAATCTCCATATATCTATGATGCCACAGATACTGATATATCATAAAGGCAGAGAGGACAGATACTCATATACACCCCCAAATAGAAAAATTTAAATACAGAGGGAATAATAAAGCCATCAGAATGCAACAGAACTTGAAACAGTAATTTTAAAGATAGATTTAAGTCATAGATTAAGAGTATTATTTTTCTGTAAAATAAAAGCAGGGTGCTAAGAAAAAAATGTCTTACATAGGGTCGATCCCAAGCCTCTGATACTCTGGGCTGTTGAAGAGGACTAGTTCTAAACCCCAAACTTTCAAGGCATTGCTTATAACCTGTCAAAAAACAGCACTTTTCATGAGCCAAACCAGTCAAATCTTAATTTAAGCAATACAACTGTCTTAACTGCTATAAAAAAAAAAAACATACTCGTTTCATAAAACTTGGGATTTCAAAACACTGCTAGGAAACCTAGAAATCACATTATTCAAAACACAGCTGTCATGGATCTACATGCAAAGGTAACATACATGCCATATCTAAGGGGAAGCAAGAAAACTACTAGGATTTAACTGAGTTGTATTAATAAGCTTATTCCCCCAGACAAAGCTGTAACTCAAAGTAAACTTCTCACAGACACCTGATGTTATCTCTCTGCTCCCAATGTACTGCTCTGCCATCCCCATCTCCCCAGTACAGTTTCGTCCTTGCCCACAGTAACTATTGGAAATTTTTCACCACTGGACTGTCACAGTATCAGCCAGCTGTATTAGCACATCTCTATTACAGTAACTCTTTAGCAGTAACTGAAACAATGCTGTAAGAAATTTAAATTAACATTCACTGCCCTTTCAGCCAGGTAACTACGCAGCAAGTGAGCAGAGCAGTGACAAGGCAAAAAAAACGTAGAGTGTAAGGAAGCTTTTTTTTTCAGCTACAATACTGATGAAGCACAATGAAAGAATACAAGAAATGCCAAACCATTAATAGCTTTTCACTGATTAGAACAGCCCTGCCCTGCCATTAAAAAAAACAAAACAAAAACCAAAACCCCCCAAAACTCCCTGCAAAACAAGCCAACCAAACAAAACAAACACAGGCTCTTGAGGGATTCTGGAACAATAAGAATCATGGTTCCAAGCTCGGAAGGCAGCCAAAGGTGCAAAGCATCACAGAATCATAGAATAGGTAGGGTTGGAAAGGACCTCCAGACCACCTAGTTCCAAACCCCCTGCCATGGGCAAGGATACCTCACACTAAACCAAGTTGCCACCCTCACTCTATCTAGATACAACCCCCAGTATGGTGTTCAGTAACTTTCGTTGTTGTTTTGTGTGTGTTATAAATACTAACATGTAGCTACTGTAGCTTTTTCCATTTGCTGTAATAACCCTGAAACCACTGCCAAGGGCTTTACAGTCTATACTTAAGAAAACAATCTTAAGTCTGCTTTTTCACCAGCAGTCTAGGGGAGCCAAGATCTACATGTTAAGTGCCTGTAAAAATCAACTTAGAATCAAGCTTATTGCCAGCACATGTCATTTCACAATTCAGATGTCCATGATCCTACCATATGTTTAAGGGCCTATGAACTAAAGAATTGCAAGTCACTTAGTGGAAAACCCTCTGAAAATTTAGAAGTCCAGTACTTAATTACATTAAGCTTATAAATTGCTAACTAGATAAAAACTCAATGCTATTTAAATTACATGAGACATTGTGTAAATAGAAGAATTCTGTCAGTATAAATCCATGCTTACTTGAATTGAGAAGAATCCACTATCATCCATATTTACAGAAGGCTGCTGCTTAGTATGAGGTTGGGAGGGAGAGAAGGAAAAAATGGTGTAAGCATAAAAGATCAGAAATAAGTTTTAAAACCAAATATAACTACACATACTTAAAGAAGCAACTCAGTATGCCCTAGTATGTAAGGCTAATTACAATACCTAAGTAACCAAATAATTAA
Organism: Agapornis roseicollis; assembly: GCA_002631895.1. Classification (NCBI taxonomy): domain Eukaryota; kingdom Metazoa; phylum Chordata; class Aves; order Psittaciformes; family Psittacidae; genus Agapornis; species Agapornis roseicollis. Next base: position 166,303 of record NDXB01018468.1, read on the forward strand.
AATCCCCAAACTTTTAAATTAGAAATGCTCAATGCTTAAAGGACAGGCAGGCATGGGAACTTCTGCTTCTACCTCTGAAATTAGCTTACAAAAAAATAACCCAAAAATGGCAAATTGCTGATCCTCCTCCTCATGATGCTTGATCCTTCTACCTGCAAGATGAAGATAATGTAGCTTTTTGGAGAAGTTTTGTAAAGCTGTACTAGTAACATTTGAGAATGCCTACTTTAAGATGTGTGAATGAAAAGACCTATAAAATTAAGACGTTTCAGCACTAGGGAATTAACTTTTTCTAGCTATGCAAGAATAGCGGGTCTGTGGTACAAAATATTAAATTTCAGGCAAATATCAAGTAACCTCAAACAAAGATGATTTTACCTGTAAAAATGTTCTATATTCTTCACTAGACACTCCTCCTTCTGCCATTCTCATTCTTTCTTCCTCATCCAGCTGCTGTGCAATAGAGGATAGCTCAACAGGACTAAAATATTCCCCTTGTAGCAAATTATTCAGACAGTGCTGAGCACACAACGAGCCTTCTTGCTAAATTGGAAGAGGAAAAAAAAAAGCCAAAGACAACAAAAAAAATCATCACATCAATGTTTCACTCTGTAAAATGACTCAACCATTTAATTCAGGCATTCTGCGCTTGCCACTCACACGGAATGCCATATATTCTTTGGATGTATTACACTGTAAGCTATAGAACACAACCCTCCCATCAATTTGATGGGAACAAACCAACCTTTATTTCCTCAAAGGAAATAAACTAATGTCAAAATGTTATTTTTTAAAACACTAAAAATTGCCAGTAACCTGACCAAATCACACAAAGACTGCAACTATCAGTACAACAGATTCTGTCCTCTTCCAAGTCCCAACCACAGGAAAATCAAACAGTTCAGATTTTTACTTCTCAATTAAAAAAAAAAAAAAAAAAAATATGT
>NDXB01018468.1:168760-199909 GCA_002631895.1 Agapornis roseicollis
TTGGGGTTTTTTTTGTTTTTGTTTTTTTTTTTTTTTGTTTGTTTTTTTTTTTATGCAGACAATACTGCATCTTCCCATAACCTGAAATTTCCCCCCTGAAATCTCTCTGGATATAAACTGCTGCCCTACTTTCAGTGTTTTCAAACACTAATTATCAAAGAAATGACCAACTTCTAAGCTAGTATTTACTAGTAGTAGTAGTTGTAAGTCCTACTTTCTGCAACTGTCATTCCCTTGTTAGAAGTGTCCCATTGCTTAGGCCTTTGTTTTAATAAATTTCCTTTATAAATAACATATTTTTCATGCCTTTTTATTGGAACATCCAAGGTGTGCAGATTGAAGTGTAAGGACGTGCGTGTGCACATACAGCATTTTAAATATTCTGACATCGCTTGATGGGGGGAAATACCCCTTAAGAAAAGAAACAGAATTTCAGTTAAATTTTTTGTAGACTAATAATGATAACAAGATAAAGTAGTTAGTACTCCTATTTAAAACAGGCATTCAGGTTTAACTTTGCAGCTGACTTACCAGGGAGCAATCGAAGGCTGTCCCCCTCCCACATCCCAACTTCTGTAGCAACTACAAACAGCAATCGGCTTGTGACTTTAAATGTATTGTGCACTGTGACTTCAATTTCAGCAGTTTTATTATTAAATTAGAAAGCAACTTAATAATTTAAAAAAAAAGTTATCACTTCATTACGTGATAAACTAGACAAGGTAAAGAAAAGGTACACTTGTTTTGAATTTATTTTCAAATCTCGACTGGAACTCAAGGTCATTGTAGCAAAGACAGACCATAATGGTTGAAATCCAACACTCAGCCTATGGGCAGCTGCTCTTGTAACACCACAGTGACTGCCAAGTTTTGCAACAGAAACCTAGTTTGAAAGAACACTTCTCATGCTCCACAGATTTCAGAACAATTTTGGTTTTGTTTTTGGGGTTTTTTTAAGTTACACTGCTATACTGCTTTATTTGCTAAGGAAACCAAGCAATATATGAGAGCAGTGTATAAAAATTAACATTAATCTTAAGACAATAAAGGTGCAGAGAAAGTGGGAAAGTACATGAAAAAAAGACAGTTATATTTGAATAGCATTAAAGCACAAATAGCTCCTATTTAGGAAAGTTCATAGAACCATTTGACCTCCAAAACAGGAAATGCTGTTCGGCACACAAAAACACAGTACGTTAATTAGGACTTCCTTAACAGCTCTCCTTTTCCCTACTCATAACACAAGCCCAACCAAGCCAGCGTAGATGAAGAGCTGTGTCTAAGAGCACAGAAACAACCCTGCCTGCTGCTGCGCACCCTCATGCTCATTTCTCAGTCAAACGAGTTCTCTCACAAGCAACATAAGCAGCTGCAGCCTGCACCTTCCCATACTCGAGGTCTATTTTTAAAAGCCTAAGAAAAGCCGCCACCATGCGAGAGGGAGCGCTGGGGCTTAGCCCTCACCCCCTTTGATCTTCACTAACTGCACTTCCTTTCCCCGCGGGGCCGGCAGACACGCAGGGCCAAGCTGGGCCAGGCCACAGGCACCGAGAAGAGCTCGGCTCTTCCTCGAGACAGAGGAAGCAGAACCGCTGCCTCATCCTGCTCCCGGAAGGATGCCGGAAAGGGGCACGACACAGACGAAGCGTACCCCCTCGTACCGAGGGCTGTCCCTGGGCTATCGCACGGACGGGAGACCCAGCCACCGCACCGAGCAGCTCCTCAGAGTAGACACTCCCGTCCCGGAAGACCAACCGGTGACATGACATAACACCCCCCCAGCCGCCGAGTACCCACCAAAGGAAACACAAACCCTCACTCACCCTCTCATGGAAGATCGACTCCATGTTTATTGCCAACAGCCACAGCCTCCGCCTCACGTGACACCGTCCCCAGCCAATCCAACCTTCTCTTGCTCGGCCATCTGCGGCAGCCAATCCGCGCAGGCCCCTGCTGGGCCAGGCTGCCTGCGTGAGGCCGGCGCGAGGCAGCCGTGCCGGCGCCCCCTGTCGACAAGGAGGCCGGCCGGCTGATCCGTGCCGCCGGGGGATTAAACAGGTACCTCGAGGTCACACTGTAAGCGTGGATTCCTGAGCATCACAGTGCCCGGGCTCCTCATGCCACCGAGTTCAGCAGTAACAGCTCGCCTCTTCTTTTCGTCCCTTCCATCTCCCTCTGCCGACACGCGCTCACAAAGCTGCTTCCTACTGGCTGGCATTACAAACAAACCTGCCGAGGAAATCTGAAAACAAACTTGTTCAGATCCAGCTAAAGATCCAGCCAAACCACTGACGACCACATCCTAGGTTTCTGTTAAGTGTTTCTCTGAAGGCTAGTTCACAAATGCGCTATAAATACATAAATTCTACAACCACACTGCAACATGAATGATTTTTGCATAGTTTTTCTTTATTATGTAATTCTTCCGTTTCCCCTCCAGAACACGATTTCTGAGGATAAATGTTTCTCAACACTTATGGACTAAGAGTATGCCTGGACACGTACTAGTCATGTAATTATATCATCTTCCAAAAGGTCAGATTCAAAATTAAGCTAGCACAGATGAACTGTAGTTGTCTTTCGCAGCTTTACATATTCTCCCAAGGTAAAATCCATACCCTTATGCTTTCAATGAGTAAGGTAAGATGATGAATAGAAAAAAAAATGTTTTCCATTTTATCTGCAGCCTTTATTTCCATGTAGTTTCTTCACCAGGCTTCAACTCTCTGTGCAGAAATAAAAAAACAAAGCAAAGAGACTAAAGTTAGGATAATTTTTGTTTAACATTTACTAATAGATGTGATTATTCTACAATTTTGAGACTGATGTATGAATTTAACTTTGTTGTCAGTTAAAAATTATTCAATACTGATAAACTTTCTCTTTTCTTTCTGAATCTTCAAGGGACTGAGTCCTCTTAACTCCCATTCATTTAAATGGAAGCTTGATGCTGCTGAATTCTAAGATGTTAACAGACCTTCTACATAATGGGATCCAAAAGGAAAAAAATCTACTTCTTTTAAATACAAAAATTCATTACTTTAGTGGGAAAAAAACTAGGGTGTGAAAGAGGGAATTTTTGCCAGAAGCTGAAATACCAGCCTCATTTCACCAGTAACTGCAGAAATAAAAGTGCCATGGGGTGGATAATGTGATAAACTTGCTTCCTCAGATAACTACAAAAGTAAGTTTGTAACTTTCTTTATGACTCTGGTCTACCTAAATTAGGTGAGATCAGAATTAAAAAAAAAAATCCACCTGCAAATTAATAACAACATTCTTTTAGTTCATGTTGGTTTTTAATGCTACAGTCTAATACAGAATTACAGGTAACAGAGCTGAGGCAATGCATTAAATTATCTAAATTCTTCCCTAGAGGTTGGCCAGCAAGCCCAGTCTCATCAGTGTCTATAATCACATCCTTCAGTGAAGATACAGCAGCTGATTACATAAATGTGTTCATTTTCAAAACCTTGGTTATTATTTTCAAATGACTGATTTACACAAGTACCTAGCAATCCTTTCATTACTAAGATGGCTCCTAAAGCCTCAGTTTTCAGGGGGTATTAGTAATTTAAACCCTTCATGAATGCTTGCTGGAATTTTTAGGGCTTTCTTCCCTTTAACATTTTGACACTGCTGTTTTCTTCAAACTCTCAAGAAGAGCAGAGAAACATTTTGCAAATAACATAAAGCAGACCTTCTATATAATAAGCTCTTGTTTCTGAAGGCAGACAGCTTTTCATCATTCAGTCTGTCCAAATAGCATCCAACCACAAATCCTAAGGGAACAAGGATGTGAACCCAGTGATCACGCAGAGCTTGGGCGAAATTCACCATGGCTGCTAGAGAGAAGAGCGTAACAGAGAAGGGTTACTGATAAAATGGTACGTGGAAAGTGTTGCATCTTTAATCTCACTTGCTATGAGACACATGCTATTCTCAAATCCTCATAGTTTTCTTACAAAGAATTGTAACTCATGGCCCTGGAGAAGAGAGTTTTAACCTAAAATGTGTGAGAAACACAAAACGTATTTTAAAATATCCCTGGTGAAATAGTTCTTTTTAAACGTCCTAGAGTAATTTACCCATTAAAGTAACTTAACAAATGTGTTTACTACTTAAAACTCCTGTAGACAGACGCTTTATTACCTGTAACAAGGCTGAAGTTAACCTGTACGTTCAGTGGGGAATTGACAGGTAAGAAAGAACGGGAATTTCTAAAATCCAGCGAGCTTTTACGACCTAAGCAAAGCTAAGATTAGCGTCTTGTTGTAAGTTTTAAAAGATACCACGAAAGTCACAGCTGCTAGCTCAGAGCCACATACTAGTTACAGAGGACAGACAGAACCGACGCCGTTGCTCGTACATCCCAAACCGCAGGCGGTCGCCATGGCCGTCGCCATGGCGGCCGGGGCCGGCGCTCACGGTAGTTACCCAGGAGAGGGCTCTGCCAACCTCCCAGCTCCGCTGCTCCTAGCCTGCCTGGGGACCCCACCGTCCCCCGCACGCCCGTGCCCGCAGGGACAAGACGCCATTAACACCTCGGGGCTGAAGGTCGCTCCGGCCCGGCACCCCCACCCTGAGTTCCGGCCGAACGGACAGGGCACAGGACACAGGGCACAGGACACAGGGCACAGGGCGAGCCCGATGCCGGGACCACGGAAACTGCCGCTCAGCGGCTCCCGCCCCCCTGCGGGCCCCGCCGTTACCATTCGTCCCTGCCGCCAGGCCCCGCGCAGCGACCACACCAAGGGCAACGGGCAGCAGGCGGCGCGAGCAGGCCGGGAGAGCCCACTGGCTGCGCAGGGAGAGGGGGAGAAGAACTCACCCCTCCCGGGAAGCCTCGCGGTGGTGTCTTCCGTTGCCCTTCCACCTTTCCTCCTCCACGCCTTCCGCGAGGTGGTGGAGACTGTTGCGTGGGGCGGAAGTAGTGGTTGGGCGGGCCGGCGGGCCTGAGGGAGGCCGGCGCGCCTGAGGGAGGCCGGCGCGCAGGCGGCCCCAGGGCGGGTAGCGGCAGCGGCCGGAGCAGCTGCTTGGCGGGCAGTGCTGCGGGCCACACTCTGGCTGGGCCCGGGGCTCGGTGAGGAGTGGTCTGCTCCCCACTGTGGGGAGCCGGTCTCTGCCTAGGGCTGAGTCGTGAAGCTCTCGGCTTTGTCCTCGCCGAGCTCGGAGTTGTCCTTCTTTTCGTCTTCTTCTGCGGAGTGGAGTGGGCGCAGGGCTTGCTCCTTTAGTGTTGGGCCCGGCTGGTGAGGCTCACTTCGTCAGGGTTAGGCCGCTGTCTCGGCGGTGGGGCGCTGGCGCCGCCGTGTGGAGCCCCCGGCGCGCCCGGTGCTGGATTCCGGCTCTGGCTGGACACCCCCTGCGGCAGTCGCTGGGCTTGAGGTACACAGTCTTGGATGCGCCCTGTCCGGCCCTAGGCGGGGAGCTGCTGCTGCTAGCTGCGCTGTTCCGAGTGATTCTTTTTTACAGTAGTAAAAATATCATCTTTGTAATAACCAAACACCTACAAGGATCAAGTTAATATCTGAGGCTTAATTAATACCCAGTAGGTGTTACCCTGAGTGTTCGCAGAAATGAATGAAGTTAGGTATAAATAGACTTTTGCTTTGGCTTAGTCAATGAAACATTTTCTTCCTACATTCAGATTAGTTCTGTTGGAGATTAAACACTCGGGAGAGGAAGATGACATCGATTATCAAGTTGACTACGCTTTCAGGGGTGCAGGAGGAATCTGCCCTTTGCTATCTGTTGCAAGTAGATGAATTTCGTTTTCTTTTGGACTGTGGCTGGGATGAAAACTTTTCTATGGATATTATTGATTCTTTGAAAAAGTAAGTAGTTCAGTTAATGCACTCTTTTTTTGATAGGTCTCTGAAATACCATGCAATGGTATGTGTGTGGTGATGTAAAATCCAGAGTTGTTTCGGATTTGTTCTTGTTAGAGTTATGGTTTATATGAAGGGAATTATGTTGCTGAAATATTTGCAGTAAAAATATATTTGTTGTTGATTTTTTTTTTCCTTACGAGTCTAACAAGTTACATCTATCAACTGTAATTCTCAAACTGGCATGTGTTTGGCTCAGATGTTTGTTGATTTTGGTGTTTTTGGTTTTTTTTCCTAAACATGACATAGAACAGAGTTTATGGGAGACTGACCTTTGCTCTAAGCTGATTTAGAATGGTTCACTAAGTTTCAAATGAAAGACTCCTTAAAACACATAAGCTCAATGCAAAGTGGTTCAACTCTCTTTTTGTTTCAAAGAAGTTGAATAAACTGTCAGTCAGTAAAACAGATTCTATAAATCATCCCAGCCTTGCAGAGAAATATACCTGTCTGGGATTTGATAACCTACAGGTTTACAAGGAGCTTTAATGCAAGCATTGATTACGTGAACCATGGGAATTTGTGGAAGAAACTAAGCTTAGTCATGTGTTTTCTAGCATTAACACACTTGTAGTCTCTGAAGTCTTACTATGAGTTATTTTGTACTTAGGATAATTTGTACATTTTTTCAAGTCTTATCTGTGAAATACTTAGATAAAATCCCTTTTTTAGTAAAAGCCATGGAGAAGAATGTGTGTGCCCCAGTTACAGTGTGAGGGAATAAAAAGCTTTCAGCCGTACTTGTATTTTCATTTGTTACATATATTTTATGCCCTTAAGTTTTTCAATTATGCTAGGTAATAAACTTCTAGTCTGATTTTTATTTTGTGCAACACTTTTCAAGGAAAAAATTCTCTAAATGAATACTCTCCCCAAAATTTATTTGTCCTTTTTCCTAAATTATGGTTTTGACTTTTATGTTTTTAAAGAAATATGTTTTGATTTTATCCTTATCAATTTAAGTACTTTTGTGTCTTTGGTTCTGTGGGTTTTTCTCATCAGAAGAAAGGTTGTAGTCTGTTTTGGGTTTTAAACGTATGAACAATTAGTAGCATGTGTGCACTGGTAATGTTTTTGTCCTGTCAGTTAATGTGCTTTCTGGTATCCAAGTATATATTAAGGTCTTTCTAATCAAGAATTTGATGTGAAATGTATGTCTTCCAGACCTTGAAATCATGTTTTCAGTATTTGCTTGCAATTCTAGTACGTGAACATTTGGAAATATATGTAACTTTTAAATGGTGATTTTAAAAACTTCATTCTGAACTTGGAAGGATTTAAGTTTTCTTATTTGGTTTTCAGGCTGTGTATGTATTCTCAAAATAGCCATAGTAGGGAGTATGTAATACCATACAGAACTCTTCTCACCAACTTCTGTTGTCCTCTTTTTGTAGACATGTACACCAGGTTGATGCTGTTCTTCTTTCTCATCCTGATCCTCTACACCTTGGTGCACTTCCATATGCAGTTGGAAAAATGGGGTTGAATTGTGCCATTTATGCAACTATTCCTGTATATAAAATGGGACAGATGTTCATGTATGATCTCTACCAGGTATGTTTGATACTTTCGTGCACAACATCTATATGGTAGAGTGCTCAGGTTCTTGAATTTTCCATACTTCTTATTTGTTTGCAGTCCCGCCATAATACCGAAGATTTCACACTCTTTACATTGGATGATGTAGATGCAGCCTTTGATAAGATACAACAGCTGAAGTTTTCTCAGATTGTGAACTTGAAAGGTAAAGTTGTCACCCAACTTTCACTAAATGACTTTTAATGGCTGTTGTCTTTCACTAAGAGTTAAAGTATGTGTGTGTATATATATATGTATATATACATTTAATTTAAAAGGGGAGCAAGCTTTGACATGTAGTGCATTTTGCAGAACTGATATCAGTAGCTCTGTATCAGTCTGTGTCAGCTGAACGTTTGCCTCAGTAATTGTATGTGGAAATGGGTAGAATTTCCACTTAATGAGGAGGCAGTCATGCCAAACATATTTAGACATGTTTTTGCTTGTATGTTTTTGTAACTTTTCCTGCTATTGCTTCTCAAAAGCATATACTCATGCCTAGCGGTAGATAACTGAACTCTTCAATAACTAGTAACACAAAGGAAAGCTTTCTAGGGAATGGTTTGCAGACATTAAATTACACCATGTGGATGGCTCAGGAGTTCTTTACTGGCTCTCTGTGATATTCAGTGTAGCTTTTTGCTGGGAGCTGTGGCATCCAGAGGATCAGCAACTTCTCACTCTTAAGTCAAAGATCAGAATGCATCGGAAACCCTGTTCTTGGAGAGACACATACAAGCTAACCACCAGCAGCTAGTTTCAGGTGCAGTGTCTCCTAGTTCCTGAATGCTGCTTGCCAGAATACTTGCTCTGTAATTTTGAAAACAGAAACAGGATGTCATCCTTGAAAGGCTGCTGACCCTTTTTCAGGATACGTGTAGCAAGGCTGTGTTTGTGCTGCCAACTTTTACATCTTAAAAGTAATTTTAGCGAACAACTTTTTCTAGGGTGTTTCTTAAAAACTCTTCTTTTTCATATTTAATATGATTCGAAATGAAGATAATGTATGTTTTAATTATTATTAAAGCTGTGCACTTCTGTTCAAGCTGCTGACACACAGTGAAATTGGTGAGTAATGGTCACAAGCAGTCTCATTTTACTGTGGCAACAATAGAGGTTAGCAGCAACATCAAGGAGCAACAATGCATTAAGAAAGGCATCAGGTACTGAAAAGATCAATTATCCCTGACTGAAGCACTTGAACACATTTCCCCATTTGTTTGATTTACGTATTTGTCATTCTGAAAAACTTCCCAGTTTGTGTAATATGTATGTGGTTTTGTAAGTACTCAGGCAGCCAGTGATGCAGGAAGCATCTTGTGTTGCTCTAGAGAGGGGTCTTTTTTGCACCAGAGTACCTGTTCTCATGTGATACTTTTATTACTTAATTTGCTGTTGTTTAGGTCTACAGAGCAGCTCTCAGTGTCTCTCAGTATCAGTGCAGGAAAGAAGTGATCTTCACTTTAGTATCTTTTTTCTGGAGGCTGAATAGAAGTATACTGCAAAAAAAATTGAAGTTACTTGCTAGATGGGAAGGACAGATGTTAATGCTTTTTTTGCATACTTCATTTGACTTTTTTCCACCAGTAATAGTTTTGGGCTGTTGTTGTTTGGAATTACTCACTTATTCAGAGTAATGGATGTTAATACATGTATCTAAGATATTGAAAACTTCTGTAGGCAAAGGACATGGTTTGTCAATCACACCGCTGCCAGCTGGACACATGATAGGAGGCACAATCTGGAAGATTGTCAAGGATGGAGAGGAAGAAATTGTTTATGCAGTTGATTTCAACCACAAGAGGGAGATGTAAGTATAACATGGCAATATGTATTAAAAGTTGCATTAGGTATACATCATTTGGTGTGTAATAAGCAGGTGTGGAAGTAGCAGTGCCTTTCCAGCTTTAATAAGAGCACTAATTTCACTTGTTTTCAGATTAATCAGTTTGAAATAAGCATTAAGTCTGGGTTTCTATATTCTACTCAGTATTATTTATTTGTAAGATTGAAGCAGGTATCTGGAAGCTAGCTGACTCTTTTTTTTTTTTTTTTTCCCTTATAAAATAGAAATACAGTAAAGTGAGATTTTGCATTTTTTTCCACAGCCATCTGAATGGATGTTCCTTGGAAATGCTGAGCAGGCCTTCATTGCTTATTACAGATTCATTTAATGCTACTTATGTACAACCCAGGAGGAAGCAAAGGGATGAACAGCTACTGAGTACGTATTCTGTTTGGGCTTGAAAAAAGCAGTAATGTGATTTGTTAGTTACTGTCAGTTGTTTTTCTATGAGAAATTCCTCAGCATCCAACTAATAACCTTTATTAAAATGTAACAAATTCTGAATTGCTCTTTCCTGATTGTACTGATCCTTTGGGTTAAATATTTTTCTGAAAACAACAAAACATACTTGAAAACATACTTGTATTTCACCCAGTATCTCCTTGGTCAGCACATTCTTATTTTAAACAAACTCTTGGTTTTGTTTGTTTGGGGTTCTTTTTGGTTTGGTTTGGTTTTGGGGGGTGGTGTTATTTTTGCTATTTTTGTTCCCTTTAATGTTGGTAGAAATGTGGCTTGGGATCTCTTTTGAATATTAATTTAATTCTGTGTCCATTATGCTGTGATTGTGATTGCTGGTGGATATAACTAAAACAAGCTACAAACATTCTAATTTTGGTTCAAAGTATAAGTAGGCTTTTGTTTTCAATTCTTCTTAGCTAATGTTTTGGAGACATTGCGAGGTGATGGAAACGTGTTAATAGCGGTGGATACAGCAGGCAGGGTTCTGGAGCTTGCTCAACTCCTTGATCAGATCTGGAGAACGAAGGATGCAGGATTAGGAGTCTACTCTCTAGCACTTCTGAACAACGTCAGCTACAATGTAGTGGAGTTTTCTAAATCGCAGGTTTGTTCTGATTTTAAAATGCATTTATGATGAGGGTAATGGAACATGTATGCAAAAATTTTTTTTTTTTAACAGTAAAGAATGAGTAAATACTGATGTTGTCCTCTTTTTATAGTGCATGTTTGTGTCTCAGATCTTTCAATCAAGTAACAGAGAGTGCAGTCATGGCTATGAGCGTGTTTCTTGATACTCATTTTTGGTTTTATCACAATACTAATTAGCATAGTTTATAACTTTAAGAAGAGGACTTAAAATACTTGCTTCTGCGTTATTTATGCTCAGCATTATTTCTGCACTTCCTGAGAGGCATATTTGAAGTGCATATTGCATCCTGTACTTCTTATCGGGTTTGTACCTTATTGTAGGACTTGTATTCTTATAAATAACTTTCTCTTAATACCTATTTTAGGTTGAATGGATGAGTGACAAGTTGATGAGGTGCTTTGAAGACAAGAGAAACAATCCTTTTCAGTTCCGCCATCTGTCCTTATGTCATAGTTTGTCTGATCTGGCACGAGTGCCGAGTCCAAAAGTTGTTCTTGCCAGTCAGCCTGACTTAGAGTGTGGGTTCTCTAGAGATCTTTTCATTCAGTGGTGCCAGGACTCCAAAAACTCTATAATTTTAACTTACCGGACTACACCTGGAACATTAGCACGATTCCTGATTGATAATCCTTCTGAGAAGGTTATTGATATTGAGGTAAGTGGTGTCTCTATATGCTAGTGATTTTTATTGTGGGCCATCTGAGGGAATTTGGGTAAAGCTGAACTTAGTTTTCTTTTTTGACCTACTGAAAACACTTCTAGTGGCAGAGGGAAATCTGAAATCAGTATGTTGCATGCTTAACTGATTGTGGATAGACTTGGATAAAAATAGGTCTCATACTAAAAACAGCGAAATGCTTTTTGGTGTGTGGCTAAACTGATACTTCATAGAGATTAGCATGAAATTGCTTTTAAATATTTATCTTTAGAAAATACTCTGGTTTTGTTATAATAGATGAAATTCTGCTTGCAATTGACATACAGATCACAATATACAATGGGTTATTCTTGGCAGAAAATTGTAGATCAGTTAGGTTGGAAAAGACCTCCAAGACTGAGTCCAGCCATAAACCCACATGGGCTTCTGCACCCCATGTAGCCACTAGCCTGCAGCTCCCTGGCTGCCCCCTCTCCAGAATAAGGTTCAGTTTTATAGTCAGATTTGCAACCTGTAGCCCTTCTATGGTTGCTATTGCACCATGAAGTTACACATATACCAGCTCCTCTACCCTGGCAAGATCTGACCACTTGCTGAAAAAAGAGATCAAATCCTCAACTGGCTTTAGATCATACTAACAGCATTAACTTTAATCGAGAATGTCTTAGTCCAGCAGAAATTCTGGCTTATTACTTTTCAGGGAAAAAAATAAATATAATAGGGTAAAAATGTCCCTGACTATTTTAATATTCCAGTTCCTACTCTGGTTTTGGATGAGGGAAGAATCAAGTCGAATTATAATATATCCCCCCTTGAACTGGAAAGATAAGTTAGGAATCAGGACACAATTGTTGTTCTCGCTTTAAAGTTATTATTTTCAGTCATTTTATACCTGTATCTACTTCTGTTGGTGTAAACATTTTTAATGTGAGTCCCTTGTGATCACCATGATAACTTCAGTCCTCATGATGCAGTTTGGTTTAGTTTTAGATTGGATTGGAAGCATTGAATTACAGTATTTGACTATTACTAGACTTCAGCATTATTCAAGGTGGCCTGTATTTGAATTTTATTTTCAGAAAACAAGAAATAAAATTTACTGTTATTTTGCCTGCTAGTATGACTTTGCCAGTTTCTTCTGGTTTGATGAGGGTAATTTAGATTAGATATTAGGAGGAAGTTCTTTACTGTGAAGCCCTGGCACAGGTTGCCCAAAGAAGTTGTGACTGCCCCATCCCTGGAAGTGTTCAAGGCCAGGTTGGATGGGTCTTTGAGCAACCAGGTCTAGTGGAAGGTATCCCTGCCCATGGCAAGGGTTTGGAGCTAGATGATACTTGAGGTCCTTTCCAACCTATGATTCTATGTTGTTAGTGATACGAAGTAAACACTGCTCATCTGGGAGTATTTGCATTCCCTTGTTGAAGAGAGATTTCCTGAAGATGTTTTAAAAAGTTTTTGTAAATTTAAAAAAAATGTGTTAATTTTTTATTACTTTTTGAAATGCTTTTCTGTTAGAGTAGAATCTACTAATAGGTAACATTGGCATGGTTTTGCCATGCCAGGGTGTCACACATTTGCATAATCTTGTGCTGTATGTAACATACAACTTGTACTTGCCCTTGGTACTTAAATATGAATGTTCTTGTCAGCAGCGTGTATGAAGGGTATTAAAGTCATGTTAGCTGCTCACAATAATATTAGTTTTAATCCTATTCAGTTGAGGAAACGTGTCAAGTTGGAAGGAAAAGAACTTGAAGAATACCTAGAGAAGGAGAAACTAAAGAAAGAAGCAGCTAAGAAGTTAGAACAGTCTAAAGAGTAAGTATACTGGCTGTTCTTGTATTCGCTGTTAGGGTCAGAGCTGAGATTTCTGTGTGAACATTCTGCTGTTCAGCTGTTTACAGGGATAAATGAAAAACATAGTTTTGATAGACTTGTCTAAAGGCACAGAGGAATTGGGAGTATTTATCTGGTGTTACGATAGACCTGTTTCATTTGCCCTTTGTGAGCTTTTTCTCAGATACAGAAACTGCTCTTGTCCTTGGTTAGTGCTTATGTCAACTATTATTTTCCAGTTAAGAGTGTTTATGTAACATGAAACCTGAATGAAAAAAAACGCCAGGTTTTTTGGAATGTTATTTCAGGGCAGATATCGATTCCAGCGATGAGAGTGATGCTGAAGAGGATATTGATCAGCCAACTATACATAAAACCAAACATGATTTGATGATGAAAGGTGAAGGTAGCCGGAAAGGAAGCTTCTTCAAGCAGGCAAAGAAGTCTTATCCAATGTTTCCAGCCCCTGAAGAAAGAATTAAATGGGATGAATATGGCGAGATTATCAAGTATGTGGTAGGAATGCATGCTGACATGTAGCAGCTTCATAATACTTCAGAAATAAAAGTAATAAAAATGACAGTTTTGTCTCTTTTGCACCACTCTTGCATGTTCTTTTAACCACAGTTAGAACAGTTTGCACTAAGTCTCACAGGAAGCTCATGATCGGTTTGAAGCTGCAGAGTCCTGATCCTTGGCCTGTATTCACACCTCTTTGGAAGTGTTTCCACTCCAGTTTTTGGTTTGTTTTTTTTGATTTTTGGTTTGTTTTGTTTTTTTTTTAATCTTGAGATAGAAGGTTTTGTTTTGGCTTTTTTTTTAACTTGATTATTTTTCTGTTTTAAATTACACAATCTTTTGGTAAATTTGTAATGATGGGAAAGAATATTGTTAATCCTGGAGAAATCTAGTGATTTTTGTTCTTTCTGTGTAGGGAATACTTGCTAGAAAACCTCAGTTTTGCAGGATTTCCCAAGATGTCGAGGTTGTTTAAGATTGGAAAGTGGTATTTTCCAAATGACCTCTGCTCAAATACAGAAATACTGAAGGCAGGTGTTGGCTATAAAAATTATAAAACATCTCAGTAGTAACAGTCAGCATGATTTGTTTTTTACATCATGTAGTGCTTTGGTTTCACTGTGAGACTGTTAAAAGCAAAATGCCTTTCTTTCTTTAGACCTGAGGATTTTCTAGTTCCAGAACTTCAAGCAACAGAAGAAGAAAAAAGCAAATTAGAATCTGGTTTGACAAATGGAGAAGAGCCTATGGACCAGGATTTATCAGATGTTCCTACCAAATGTATTTCTGCAACAGAATCAATGGAAATTAAGTGAGTGGCTTTGTTCTTGTCAGTTCTGGTGGAATATGGTGGTATGGGTACAGTGCAAATCGGGTAAAAGGCTAGTTTGGAATTAACAAAGTGGGAAAGGGCTTGATCTTGGGTTTGTTTTGTTGTTTCGGTTTTGGTGTGCCTCCACCCCTTGTCCCCCAGGCTAAGTCAGTTTTTTACTAGTCTTTCCTGGGATGTGGTACAGGGTTTTATGATTCCCCTCTTAAGAAATTCTGTTTGTTCCCTGTCTGATGGAGGCAAGTGAAAGAGGAAGAATAGTATGTTAGCATAGATACTCAAATGTTCATATATCTATTTTTAAATAAGAACTTATTCAAATAAACTTATCTCATGCTTTGGATAACTGTGAGTGAATTTTGAGAATTTCTAGTGTTAAATGCACATTCATACAGATTGATACACCTTGTACTGGCAGCTTTTGCTGATGTAGAATAATTTCAGTATATCTTCTATTTTTAAATTAAGCATTTTGGAGCACTTGAAGGTTAAGTCTTTTAAACTAAAAAGTGTTGTTCTTGGGCTTTTTAATTCAAATTAGAGCCAGAGTTACATATATTGACTATGAAGGACGCTCAGATGGTGACTCAATTAAAAAAATTATTAACCAAATGAAACCAAGACAACTGGTCATTGTCCATGGACCACCTGAGGCCAGTCAGGACCTTGCAGAATGTTGCAGAGCTTTTGGTGGAAAAGATATTAAAGTTTATATGCCAAAACTACATGAAACTGTAGATGCAACCAGCGAAACTCACATTTACCAGGTAAGGTAGTGGAATTTGTTAGTTTTGTAACTACTAGCATTAGTTTGTTCTTCTGTTTGAAGCTTTCTAAACAAATGAAATGTATCTATTGTTTTCTCAAGTGCAAGTGGGACATCAGAATCCCAGTGTCTTTTGATCGGGCTGTGCTGCAGATGGGTAGTTGTAGTATCCTGGATAGAGCTTCATTCTGCTATGGGGATCATGCGCAATCTTATGTGGATAACAGTCTTTCAGAGTAGGGCTTTGATGGATTATAGTCCTGGAATGCACCAGAGTACTCAGGGTATGGTAGTGTTTTGGTCACTTTAGAATTTGATATTTACGACATCCCTTCTTACTATAAAATATTAGTTGCTTTTTTGGAGGGTTGAAATTTGGAACTGCTGTTCAGTAACCTAAATGTATCTATGGAAACTTTCCTTAAATTTACTACAGCCAACTGAGGAACTTCTTGGCTATAAAAAAAGTTTCTGATGTTTTTAAAAGAATTGATTGCTCTTGCTTTGCCTTTAACTCAAGTTTGCAGTTGCATAGGTTCTTTAAAGATACTGATCTTCACTGCTTACGAGTAACAAGATGAGGGTTATACAAATTGTATTCTGCAAGTATAGACCATCTTGCCTTGCTGATACCAGTTCCTTCCTTCCTTTCCTGCCCCAAAAGAGTATGAATCAAACCTATGTGGAGAGACAGTAAAAGGAAGACTGCCTTTGTTTGTTTGTTTGTTTTAAAGCTTGAAATAAGAATTCTGAGTTTTCCATCATACTAATAGCATTTCTAATTTTGTGCAAACCAGGTCAGGTTAAAAGATTCTCTTGTCAGCTCCCTTCAGTTTTGTAAAGCCAAGGATGCTGAGTTGGCTTGGATAGATGGTGTTCTGGACATGCGGGTTTCAAAAGTGGATACTGGAGTTATTTTGGAAGAGGGGGAGCTGAGGGAAGATGAAGAGTTAGAGATGCAAGTGGATGTGCCTTCTTCAGACTCTAGTGTCATTGCACAACAGAAGGCCATGAAAAGCCTCTTTGGTGATGATGACAAGGAGATGTGTGAGGAGAGCGAGATCATTCCTACTTTGGAACCTCTGCCACCCCATGAGGTACAGAAATTATGCTGATTTGGGCTTCTTTTTTCAAGAGCTCTGTATTCATTTGGCTTTTTCTAGTGTTTAGAGGTTGATGCTGTGATCTTATTGAAATGAAAGCTTAATAAAAACTGAATTTTCATGTTTGGTTTTCTCTTTAAACATGGTACTGTGTTTTGTTGCTATTTTATGCTTGTAGGTGAGGATGATCTCTTGCATCCAGTAACAATGCCCAGTATACAGTACCATCTATTTATGAAGATAAAGATTTTTAATTAACATGTTTCATATTTGTAGTTAGTACTTGCAGATTTGGAAACTAGTTGATGTTTAGTTATTCCTGGATTTCATTAGGTTTTGTTGATGCTGTGGAAAATACTTCATATACTTGAGATAGAGATTCTTATGTCTCCTTTAGTAGTGATTTCAGATTTCTATAAATTTATCTTTGCTCTTAAAGCACTTTGTGTATGAGTAGATCCAATTTTTATCTTTCCATTTAATGATTACAATGCTTTCTAATCCTAGAATTGCCTATTGAAATACTTTTGCACAGTCCGAAGTGTAGTCTGTTCTAGGAGCTAGATAAATGAGGAGACAACTCTAAAGTCTGCTCAGATTCATAACTATCATAGAAGTATGTACAGATAAACAGTACAGCTTACTGCATCTCTGTCCCTGGCATAACATGGCTTGGCAGAGGGATCCTCAGTGACAGCTTTCCATTTGTCTTCAATATGTGAACAGAGAAATAAACATTTTTTTTATTATTATTATTTTATTTTTTGCCTTTACTTGACAGATAACTGCCTGTCCTGGAAGTGTCTTGTTGCAGGTGAACACAAATGGAACCTGTCTTCTCATTTATACTCCTGTAGTTGGCCACACTGCTGCCAACACAATGATATGGAGCTCTTGAGGAAAAATGGGAGGTATTTAGTAGCAGAAGTATTAATTGTGTGTGTATTGTTTAAAGGTTCTTGGACATCAGTCTGTGTTTATGAATGAGCCAAGGCTGTCTGACTTCAAGCAAGTTCTCTTGCGAGAAGGTATTCAAGCTGAATTTGTAGGAGGAGTGCTTGTGTGCAACAACCTGGTGGCTGTTCGCAGGGTAGGTGTTCTGTTTATTAAACTCTTTGGTAAATAATATTCTAAATTACACTAATGAGAAACTTAATTTTAAAAGTAATAAATTGACACATTTTTTGTTTCAGACTGAAACGGGGCGCATTGGATTGGAAGGCTGTCTCTGTCAGGACTTCTATAGGATAAGAGACCTTTTATATGAGCAATACGCTATTGTCTAAGGAAAGTGCTGCAAAGATGGTTTTATTTGAACTTTTAAAGACAGTGGGGACTTCTCTCAGTTTTGACTTTTTGTAGCTTTCTAATTTATACAGGTGAAACCTAATTCCTAAAGAACAATTAACTACCCTGAACATGTAAACAATTGCTACTTGTCTTCTTCATAAATCTGTTGGTACATTCCACGTTGTCGACTTTCAAACTTGCTGTCTCCCACATAACAAACACATTGTAAATGAGTTTATAATTATCCTTCTTAGGAAAGGTTCAAATTATCAGGATGCATCTTGATTTCATAGATTCCCTGCCAAAGAATACAAAGTAGAGCAAAGTTATTCTTCTGCTTCAAATAACATAGATGGGGAATAGTGAGTTGCTTTACTTTTGTTCTGTTTGGTTCTTGTGTAGTTGGGGTTTTTGGTTTGGTTTTCTTTTGTTTGGTTTGGTTTTATAAATAACTCTGATTTAGCAGGACAGTCAAGTGTGATTTGTTTTGTTTGGTTCTTGTTCATTTAAATGAAGGTTAGCTAAAGTACATTTTTAATAGCCATTTAAAGCTAGACTTGTCTAACTTTTCCCTAGTGTTAATCTGACTACATCTTGGTCTTGCGGCTGCTGTGTCTTACTGATTTGTTCCAGAACAGCATTTCATATTCTATATCAAAACATTTACTGTGGAAAGGTACTCCAAGGTGACTGGATAATACTGTCAGGCAGTTTAGAATCTAGTGATTGTGTGCTTCAGTGTAACTTCTGTGCCAGCGTACAGAATTTGCAACTTCAAGCTTTTGCAAAATTATGCCAAAAAGTTCTGACTTTAATCCTTCCAAAGTCTAAAGCCTTTATCCATGCAGTGCTGTTTGTTTGGAGTGCCGTCAGCCAAGTTCAGGAAGATCCTTTATCTTGAAATCTGACTTACGTGATGTGTTTAATGGTTTTGTGCCATGTTTCATTCTACTTGCATGTGTTGTGCCATTTTTCATTCTAGTTGACAATGGGACTTACTGTAGCTGCTGATGCTGGGAATTGACCTTTTTAGGTGAAAATGAGCACAGTTTTGGGCACCTTAATGTCTCAGAAATTAACTTACTCAAACAAATGGCCTCTTGAGAATTTATTTAGTAACTTCTTTTCCTTGTCCACATGTGAACCACCAGCTTTGGCAGCGGAGAGTTGCTTGCTTGTTTTTACATACAGCAACAATGTAATACGTACTTTCTGTGTGTATGTTTAAATAAAACACTTTTTAAAAAGTGGCAAAAATAGCCCTGTGGGCTCTCAGTGAAAAGATAATTTACTTTGCAGTTTATTGCTGAGAAATAGTTTTCTGTCTGATCTACAGACTACTCTGTTTAAAATAGTAACTTAAAACTCAGTGACTTAAATACTCCCTGACAATGTATTCTGTTACACAAAGCAAACCTTGGCTAGGAATGACTGAATGGCTTCAATGTGCTGCTTTGTTTTTTTTAGATATTATTATTATTTATTTTCTATTTTATTGACAGCCACAACTTCATAGAAATGCTCTGGGTTTGTAGCTGTTTTGTAGCAATGCTGTCTAAATCTATATGATACTAGATGCTTGTTGGTTAATACTGTTGTATTGTTGCTGATACTAATGAACTTTCATAAAGTGAGTTTGTTTGTACATGATGATTTTGGCCTTAGGACTTGAGGGCTTAGTGTGGGCAGAGATCACACATGCCTGCATGCAATATGCTAATAAAGAAAAAAATCCCTTAGGAAATCAAAATAGTGCTGTTCTTAAAGGATAAAGACAGGACAGTCTGATCATAAATCTATCAGTTTTGTTTTTTTAACCTATTGATTACAAATTGATAACAAATGCTGCACAGTTAAACAAAAGTATAGTTTACTGTTCACTAAATTCCCATGTTCTGTTAGAGGAGAACCCTAAATTAGTGCCATCACTATGGAAGAGGTTCAGGCCTTGGTATGAGCAAACCAGCTAACTTTTTTTCAGTCTATTCAGCGTAGGTGTGGCTTGAAATCAGACCTAGAAAGCTGATACTCAAGGCTTTTTAGTCATCTGAGGACTGGGAGTAGGGAAAACTGGGTTTTTTTTGTGGACAATTCTGGTGGTGAGAGGGGTGAAGGGGAATACAGGATGTCTGTAGTAAACACATGACATGCTGCATCTGCACTGTGGGGCACGTGTGCTCCGTGGCTATGTATTCATTAATTATGGAACTGAAGGACATTCTCATAAATTTTGCAGTCCTCTGTTAGCTCTCAGATTATTTTGAAGGAAAAAAGAGGCTTATAAAAGGTGGAAGCAAGGACAGGCGCTCTGGGATGAATACAGGGATGTTGTCCAGGAAGCTAGGAACCAAGTGAGGAAAGCTAAGGCCCAGTTAGAATTAAACTTAGCTAGGGATGTTAAGGATAACAAGAAGGGATTCTATAGGTACACTGCGAATGAAAGACAGGCCAGGGACAACGTAGGCCCCCTCCGGAAGCTATCAGCAGAACTGGCTACACAGGATTTGGAGAAGGCTGAGGTTCTGAACGACTTCTTTGCCTTGGTCTTCAATGGCAAAGGCTCTGATTGCACCACCCAAGTCTTGGAAGTCAGACGCAGGGACTGTGAAAATGAAGACCTTGGGCCCACTGTAGGAGAGGATCTGGGTCGAGACCATCTTAAGAACCTCAGCCTGTACAAGTCCATGGGACCTGATGAAATCCATCCACAGGCCCTGAAGGAGCTGGTGAGTGAAGTTGCTAAGCCACTGTCCATCATATTTGAAAAATCAGGGCAGTCAGGGGAAGTTCCCAATGACTGGAAAAGGGGAAATATAACCCCCATTTTCAAGAAGGGGAAAATGGATGCCCCGGGGAACTACAGACCAGTCAGTCTCACCTCTGTGCCTGGCAAAGTCTTGGAGCAGATTCTCCTGGAAGGCATGCTGAGGCACATGAAAAACAATGAGGTGCTTGGTGACAGCCAGCATGGCTTCACTAAGGGGAAATCCTGCCTGACCAATTTGGTGACCTTCTATGATGGGGCCATGGAACTGCTGGACAGGGGTAGAGCAGTTGATGTTATCCAGCTGGACTTGTGCAAAGTGTTCGACACTGTCCCACACGACATCCTTGTCTCTAAATTGGAGAGACATCAATTTGATAGGTGGACCACTCAGTGGATAAAGAACTGTCTGGATGGCCTCACACAAAGAGTTGTGGTCAATGGCTCAGTGTCCGGCTGGAGGCCAGTGACAAGTGGTGTCCCTCAGGAATCGGTGTTGGGACCGGTCTTGTTCAACATCTTTGTTGCTGACATGGACAGTGGGATTGAGTGCGCCCTCAGCAAGTTTGCCGATGACACCAAGCTGTGTGGTTCGGTGGATACGCTGGAGGGAAGGAATGCCATCCAGGGGGACCTTGACACGCTTGTGAGGTGGGCTGATGCCAACCTCATGAAGTTTAACCATGCCAAGTGCAAGGTCCTACACCTGGGTCAGAGCAATCCCAGGCACAGCTACAGATTAGGAAGAAAAGAGATTCAGAGCAGTTCTGCAGAGAAGGACTTGAGGGAGGTGTGTGATGAGAACACAAACATGAGCCGGCTTCAGTGTGTGCTTGCAGCCCAGAAAGCCAACTGTATCCTGGGCTGCATCAAAAGGGGCGTGACCAGCAGGTTGAGGGAGGTGATCCTGCCCCTCTGCTCTGCTCTCCTGAGACCTCACCTGGAGTATTGTGTGCAGTTCTGGTGTCCTCAACATAAAAAGGACATGGAGCTGTTGGAACAAGTCCAGAAGAGACCACAGGGGTGATCAGGGGACTGGAATACCTCCCGTATGAAGACAGGCTAAGAAAGTTGGGGCTGAGAATGCTGCATGGAAACCTCATAGCCTTCCCGTATCTGAAGGGGGCCTATAGGGATGCTGGGGAGGGACTCTTCATTAGGGACTGTAGTGATAGAACAAGGGTAATGGGTTCAAACTTAAACAGGAGAGGTTTAGATTGGATATAAGGAAGAAATTCTTTCCTCTGAGGGTGTTGAGGCACTGGAATGGGTTGGCCAGGGAGGTTGTGAATGCTCCATCCCTGTCAGTGTTCAAGGCCAGGTTGGACAGAGCCTTAGGTGACATGGTCTAAGGAGAGGCATCCCTGCCCTTGGCAGGGTGGTTGGAACCAGATGATCGTAAGGTCCTTTCCAACTGTAATTATTCTATGATTCTATGATTATTGTTCTATTTTATTTTTTTTTCCTTGTGATTAACTTTAAACAATAATTGAACTTCTCTGTAATTTTCAGAGTTTCTAATCTGATTCNTTTTTTTATTTTATTTTTTTTCCTTGTGATTAACTTTAAACAATAATTGAACTTCTCTGTAATTTTCAGAGTTTCTAATCTGATTCTTGTTTGTATCTGAAATGAAAGATTCATTTTTCCTTTCATTCACAAAATGTCAGTGTTGCCATGGACTGTGAGCTGTAATTTCTGACTTCTGCTTCTTCTAGCACTAAAAATTTGATACAGTGTATCACTTTTTACTCTTTGCTGTATTGCTTTTGAGGCCAAGAATATTAACTTCAAGTTAAAAAAAAAAAAAACACCTAATTTTGGTACTTCCTTTGACTATTTAAAAGTATTTCAGTCCAGCGGCCTTCGATAATGTGAATTCCACAGCTAAGAAGAACCAGAGGCATGTAAAGAGACTGGAAAGGCAGAAACTTGGCCTCTTCAACTAGATAGCTGGGTAAATCCCAGCTATCTGTATTTTCTTCTTCCTGTGCCTATATAGTAGAATATGAAGATATATTCCAGAAGATTAAAGGAATGTAGAGGCAGAAATCTTTAATAATAAAAGAAAAAATTCTAGGATTGTTGAGCTGTTCCCATTATCTAAACATAGCTTTAACCTGAAGCTAAATGGCTTTGTGGGCGACAATCTCATTTTTAATCATTTTACTTTGACAGTATGTACTGGAGCTGAAAATCTGTCATCTTCTCCTTCCCTGAGCAGTGTTTAGACTTAACCAGATCCACTTTTCAAAACAGTGGAAAGGAGGTATGCCCTGCGTTCAGTCAGAGACTGAAGCAATTTCATAAAAGCATTTGGGATATGTTTGGTGGTAGAATTTCCTTGGAAATGTAGGAGTTCTCCTGTGTGTGTACTGGCTTTTAATTGCAGTCAAACGCTATTAATCTGAAATACACAAAAAAGATACCCTACCAACACACACACTCACACCCCCCTCCTCCCCCCAATAACTGCTACAGATGTTTGTACCCTAAAACACTTAATAGTACATATTTCATTGGTGAAGCATATGACATGTATTAATGTGTTGGTTAGGAGAAGGGAGTGTGTTGCTTGGGGAAAACACTTAAACCACTAAAGTTTTTGAGACTTTAGCAAAAGAAATCTTACTGTCAGGATCTGAACATGGCACAGTATTATGTTTGATAGCTTTTATAGGTATTTTCATAGTTTTAAAAAGGGCGTTGGGGAAGATACTGCATTCAAATCTGATGAAGTATCTAGTAAACAATCTGAAAACTATATAAGGAACTGATGGTAGTTCAGAATGGGTTAATGAATCTAGATCAAATAGTCTTTAAAACTGCTTGGTGAAATTTGTTTTTAAAAATGCTTTGAATAATCTGAAGTCTTCTCTGATACTCTGATTGGAACAGGAGTGTGACACAAAGATCACAATTGGCATCACTAGGATTTATTTTGCAAATGAGAGTCCATGGCTTATTTCCTGCAAGTACAGAATAGAGTAGATAGCCAAAGTTCATGTGAGCAGTATCCATCCTGAAAAAAAATGTACTTTTTTTTTCTTCCCGTAGAGTTGAAAGCTTCCTTTACAATAACACAATCTTTTACAGAAAATCATCTTCCAGGAGGTTTGCCAGTAGGGCAAATATTTCACTGGATATTTTAAATGGTCTAGAATTTCATCCTCACTGCATGATAAGCAGTATATATTGTGAACTATTAATGACTTGTTACTGCTTGACCAGTATTAATCAGGGATGAAAGAGCACATTGTTTTAGGGTTTCTAAATTATGTACACTAGTAAAATTCTTAATTTCTTGTCCTAAAAGGTGTCTTACTGTTTCTGACAGAGAAATTCTGAGGTGTGATTGCAGTTCATTGGTAGGTGAACTGATCACTCCTTTCAGCTCAGTAATGCTTGCTCACCATGGTAGAAGAGGAATACAGAAGTAGTAATTAAAAATCTATTAGCTGACAAGTATGTTTTCTTATGTGTAGTGAGAGTGTAGAGGTTGAATAAGTGTGAGAGAGACTAAAATATGGAAGAACTAATTTGTTCTGTGCAATGCACCTTACGTTTTACTCTTCTTGATATACATTACCACTGTGATAGGAAGTAAATAAAAAAGATTTTTTTTTATTTTATTTTATTTTTTTTAGTAGAACTTCAATAACCTATGTGGCAGTTTTTCAGGTAACAAAGTATCCATAGAAATTCAAAACATTATGAAGAAGCAAGTTTGGTATATGAGCTTTAAGCAGAAATAACCTGCCTGTTGTTGTGTAAGCCTCTTAGTTGGTGCAAGCTGGATCTGTGCTTCAACAGCTGAATGATAATGAGTTAAGCATCTGCCAAAAAGTATAGTTTCTAATCTGGTAATCTCAATTTTGATAACGAGCAAGTACACAATTTCAATTGTGTAAATACTTTTATTTTCAGTGTAGTTTTTCTGAAATGCTAAAAACTTCTCTAGAAAGTATTTTTGACAAATGGTTCTAAAGAAATTCACCATGATGGTGATTTTGGTTAAAAAGAAAAAAATGCAAACCACAAACCTTTTATCCATCTCAGCCTAAGGTTGATACCAGTTTTTGTAAAATTGACTTTGGAAAAGTTTGGAAATCCCATAGAAAGAGTTCGTCATATGATAGTAACTGCGGTGCCCTTGCTAGTATTTAAGATGGAGAAAATAAAGTACAATTACTAATAAGTAACAATGTCAGAAATTCTGCAGGTAAGTAACTGTTCCAACTCTAGTGTGTTACAGGGTTTTCTTAGATAAAACCAGGTTGGTTTACTTTGTTTATGCCTAATCAGTTTATAGGAATATTTAGGTGTCAGTTATGAAGAACAGACTCTTAGTAACAGCAATACTTGGGAGTGATCAGTTTCTCAAGTTGGTGGCTTCATCAATGCCTTCTTAGAGTTGTCATTCAACTCTGTTGCCTTGTCTGCAAGGAGTCTGGTTGTAAACCATAATGTGACACAAAGCACAGTCATTTTCTAGACTGCTTTACAGCTATGTAAATTGGAACAAGAACTGTAATCTAGAGTGAGCCAGCTTAGATCACTGAGCATTAGTTCCTGCAAAGAAAAAAAAGATTAATAGCTTAGAAGTTGAAAGCTAACATTGCATTGGGGTTTGTTTAAGGTTGCCGTTTTATGTAAAACCATTACAGTTAATCTAATCAGGAGAAACTACTGCTTTCTCCCCAGATCTTTATATTTTTGTAGAAAGAACTGGCTTCAGCAGTGATTGGCCAGGTGTCAGTGGTAATGCTTGCCTGAGCTTATATTTTGCAGTAATTGCTGTAAAGTTAACTGACTTGTTTGGTTTAGTTTGGTTGGTGATTTTTTTCCCTCTTTTAGATCTATCTGGATAAGTTTTATGGTACCTGCATTTTAGGTGTTACTACCAGCATTTCTTAGAAATAGTTCTGAAGGGGATACGTAATAGGTCTTTATTAGTAGCAACACTAGAAAAATTGTATAGGATTTTGAGGATTTTGAAAGATCCTTGACAATAAAAAAATAGAACTTGGTCATCGCTAAAATTCAGTAGGACTGTCAGCTGTTTCATTTCTATATTAGCTAGCGCATGGTGACAGAAACATGCTTTTGAGGGATACTTTGTGATACTATTGTGCAATGAAGTTCAAGTTAGCTAAATGTGAGTAACTTTTTTTTTTTCCTAACTGGCCCGCTGCTTACGCTTCAAAATGTGAACCTGAAAATGTTTTCATGGTGTGGTTTAAACAGCAAAGAGTTATGGATGTATGATAATATTGCCACCCATTGTGCAATTTTACCACATGCCTGGGGCAACAGTTGTAGTTTATCCAAGTAATTATATATATTAGGACAATATTGTTGTGTCTTCTGTTGTTTTCTGGGAGCTTGTTTAGCCACCGTGAAGAAAAACCCCTGAGCACGATGTAATCAATACTTCATAAACCAGTGGCAGGTGCTCTGCAGGCCATAATGATGAACTGTCCTTGAAAATCATTAGGGAATTATATTTTGCCATTTTGCAGCTCCTGAAGGAGTTGCACAGCTGGCAGAGCATATTGCCCATCACCATGCCAGACTTGGCATTTGAAAGCCTGCCAGATTGCTTTATGCTGTTGCGCTAGCCATGGGTCAGTGATTTGCAACAGTAGGAAGATAGTAAATGTTTAATTTTTTGCCCATCGTAGGATCAGATGAGGTAACACTACATTTATGGAGAGTCCAATCTGTTTTCTGCATCTAGCAGGTACTTGTGCTGCGTTTCCTGGGTATGTTAGCCCCTGTGCTGCAGGAGTCTATAAAGGAACTACCGTCTGGATGTATTCTGCTAAAATTTCTATTAGTATTCAAGTTTGAAGTCACTCTGCTTTCCATGTTTTATGTAATTTTATTATGCTTCAGCATTTCTTTCATAATCTCCCTGATTTTACTAATGCACAATATTGCAAAAGCAGTATAAAACTAGT
Source organism: Agapornis roseicollis (assembly GCA_002631895.1). NCBI lineage: Eukaryota > Metazoa > Chordata > Aves > Psittaciformes > Psittacidae > Agapornis > Agapornis roseicollis. Next base: position 194,912 of record NDXB01018468.1, read on the forward strand.
CAACAGACTGAATCATTTGTGCATCTCTAAACCTCTTATGCTGATTAAAAGTGTTAAGGCTATTCGTATTTTTTTTTTTTATATAACTGGGTCTAAATTTAGTTTCTGTTGCAGTCAAAAACCACACTGGTATTGCAGGCTGTGATCCTAATCTGCTTTCTCGTGGAGTTGATGGCAACAGTTCTTCAGCCCAGCTTTTGTGTTTCTGTGCACTGATGACTTGAATAGTTAACACTGTTTATCATAGACATTCAGTAGTGACTTTTCATAGTTCTGATTTTGCTTCCAGAGGTGTCCACACATTCCAAACTGAACAGCTCTAAGATACCCTCATGATGGCCTCATCCTGCAATCATCATCCTGTGTAGCCTGTTCTGACTACGTTAACTTAATTATTATGAAAAAGCCATAAAGCCATGCGATCATATATTAATGACTTCATTTCTTGCAATATTGTGCATTGCCTTTGGTCAGTCAAGATGCATGGTCTTAATTTCGGATGCTCACAAGTTCTAAGTCATAGCCGACAGCTTGGTGTAAAAAAACCAGCTTTGAATGAAAATAGACTGCACTGGTAATTGAGGTATTAAAATATATAGTGAAAGAAGTCATTGGCTTTCCATTCAAGGAACATATGGGAAAGATTGAATATTTGACTGCTAGCCTTGCTGCTATTTATATGTACTAATGAGTGCCTTTAAGCTGATGTACAGAAATGTGTCATTTACACTTTTCTAATATGACATTGAAGCTTATTTTTTCTAATGCATGTGTGGAAGATCTCAAAACCAGCTATGAGAGGCTGCATTGCGTGAGCTGTATATTTGAGCTAAGAATCAGAGTTTGAGTGCTTCATGCTTCAGGTAATTTTACTCATACATTTGAAGGACTATTGAGCTAATTGTTTTGTAAGAAAGAAACAGCTTCCAAATTATGGAGTTCTGTTTTTCATCTGTGAGTGGGATTTTCTTTTGCTTGTCTGAACATGTGCGCTAACAGTTCTGAAATTGTTCTAACAGAACCCTCTAACTGGGGAGGAGAAAATACATCTTGTTTAAAGTTGAGCTGCCTGAAGAAACTAATCATCCCCTTGAAACTGGGGAAGGACGTCTGCTGTGCCATTCTTGGTTTGGAAATAACGTATGGGTGAAGAAAGAGCTTTAGACATGTTCTGCTTTGCTCAAGAGTCTTGTCAGCTGTTCCCTGTAGAATTAGGCATATAGTTTAAGATTTGGGAGGTGAACTGGAGAGTTTTGTTTGCAAATCTTTTGATGTCTGTAAGCCTGTCATGTGAGCAGAACAGTATGTTTTTCTACAGGATAAAATTGGGTTAGAATTATGAATAGCATCTGAGAGAGTTACACTTACTCATGGATCACAAAGCAGGGTGTGTAGGTCTACAGGTGGTTTATGAAATGTTTTCTGATGGGTGGTTTGAGTGACTTGATCTATAGTTTAGATAATGAGTTAAGAACAGGATTAGGGGCACTAGTGTTACAAATCTAAATTTGTTTTGAGTTTCATGGTGAGAGAAGGCAGAATGAAGTTTTTGTTTCATTGTATTGATAATATCATTTTTATGCTTAATAATTCATAAGATATTTCAGTCATACACGATGTAATTCTATGAAATCCAGAATTAAAGGGAGTTTTTTTTAGTTGGGCTTCTAAATGTTGCAAGGTCTTCCTAGTATTCGGTGGGTTTTCATTATGATATTGACCTTTTTATTCCTTGAGCTTTCTAAAATCGTTTTTAAAACAATACTAATTTCTTAAATATGTACTTCTGCAAGCCTTGATTTCTCATTGCAGATGTTCTGCCATGCTTCCATGGATTGTGGCTATAAAAAGACAGATGTGTGGAAGTTTTTGAACAGTATTGCACTTTGGAAGTCTGTAAGTACAGGTATAAAATCTCTCTTCTTTCAGCAAGGCAGAACACTGCTTTGTTTGCAGGGCTTTGACTTCCTTCATGTGACTGATGAGAACTGCTGAAGTACAGCCTTATTTTGAAAACTCAAGTCCACTGCTTGGCTTTGACTCCAAGGTCTCTTTTTCATTGTCTAGAGGATTTGTAGCCCTGGAGTTTGGCAACTAGCTAATGGCTCTATGCAAGCAACTGAGATTTATCTAGCAAGGCATTTCTAATGTCTAGTCTCATTGGATGTCTGTCTATGCTGATTAAAATTATATGCTTCAGGGAAGACAAGGGAGAAAAGATGGAAGTGGTGAAGACAAGCAGATTCCTACTTGGTTGTCCAGTTATACTTCTGTTGAATATGCCCAAGAATTACTTTCTCTGTCCTCAGCTTCACCTTCCTTATGTTTGTAGTTACGCTAAAGCAGAATGTTATCTCCTTAAGGACAGGGAATTTTTCTCTTTCTTAAACTGAATCTGTGGAAATACTCCACTCTTTGATCTGTTGAAGTGCGTTGGCAGAAAAGCAGTTTATCTGTTATCATTTAGGTGAGTAGGAGCCTGGAGTTCCATGCTGCTTATGGAAACTGGAGGATGTGATTCAGAACATGAGAACCTGAGATCTTCCATTGGTACTGGCTGGGCTTCCACACCAGTTCTCCCAAATTTTGTGCATTTCTTCCCTTTAGGACTCTGTTCATTTGTGGATACAGTGGGTGTAAATGTTTTCAGTTTAGGTTCTCTGTTAGGTTATTTATTTTAATAGAGCAAGTATGTTAAAGCAGCATACTTGAATTTATGCAGAGATTAAAAGTACATTCTCTTGCTACAGTCTGATGAAAGTAACTGAAGAATTTGAGTGCAAACACCTCCTTTGTGCTTTTCCTGTGTTTGAAAGAAATCCCACTGTAAAGGACTGCAAGTGCAAGCCATCTTGATCTAAAAAAATAACAACCCAAAGGAAGGGGTGGGCAGGGGCAGGTGTCATACCAACTCTATAGTTAGCCAGAAGTAAACTTGTGTGGCCAATGCTGGTGAAGACCAATCCTTTGTCATGCAAACCCAACTTATGCCGTTTCTGGGTGTTATGTCTTTGCCTGCCCTGTTTATTTCCCAGTTTTGGGTATGTGGAGCATCCTAATGCAAAGCCTGTCCTTGGACCCTTGGGGCATCTGTTGTATCACAGCAGTGGGCTGAGTCTTCAGCTTTGAGGGCCAAAGCAGGGCTTTGATGGTGCAGCTCAGTGTGTTCATAAAAAAGCTTCTTTGGAAAAGCAGGATGTATGTGTGTCTGTGCCCAAAGTAAGGTCTCTTTTTGGGAAAGTATATAATTGGAACCAATGATACTTTTGTGTTTGAAATAGCACTCTGTGTCTGACCAAACTCCTCCACTCGAATCTTCAAGTAACTTAAAAAGCCTCACTTCTGATGCCCCATTTAAAAGGGTATTTTTTTTTTCCTTTTTTAACTTTCCTTTGTACAGATACTTGAAACCACCTGCAGAAAATGCTGANCTTTTGTGTTTGAAATAGCACTCTGTGTCTGACCAAACTCCTCCACTCGAATCTTCAAGTAACTTAAAAAGCCTCACTTCTGATGCCCCATTTAAAAGGGTATTTTTTTTTCCTTTTTTAACTTTCCTTTGTACAGATACTTGAAACCACCTGCAGAAAATGCTGATTTATTTTCAGTATGTATGTTCTTAAAGCATGAGTCCCTTAGTGAGTTCTGCAGATCTTTGAAACAAAAGCAACTATAAGGACATCTGAATAAAGCAATTTGCATAGCAATAGCAGGCCAGTTTTGGTATATATGCTAAAACAAATGGAAACCCTCAGTCATTAGTGGCTGATTAGCAATGCTACAGACCTCATCAAACATCCCATTTGCTATGGACACTTTTAAAAGGCTTATGTAGTGTATGTTTTTCCACAAGATAAGTAAATCACATGGACTATGGAATCTTTTTGGAACCATACTGCTTTTGGGTTAGTCTTGTTGCTTGCAGTATGGTTAGGCAGGCATGAGCCAGCTAGCATCAAAGCGGCAGATAAACCTGTCATTTAAGAACAGACACACACAAAGTGTGAGCTGTCAGCCATATGTGAAACAAACATCTTTATGGTATCAGTCGTGACTCTCTCTTCGCTCTTGTCAAGCTGAGTACTGTAGTGCATCGTGTGCTCTGGAGGAGGCAAATGGAGAGGTCCTGGCTAGGGTAAGCGGTTAGAACAAGGCACTGAAAGTTGACAGTGCTGAAATTTTGGGAGATACAGGATTTCTGATAGAGTTACAACTAAAAGACCTTTTTGTTTCAGCTGGTACTTAACCTCAGGCATAAGGGGTCCACTTGCATCTCTGTGTGCTTAAATTTGTATTATAGTATGTCTTACTGAGTTTTTAGAATGGCATTGCCTAACACACTGCTAAACATTGGAATACATTTAGCTAAGCATCTTTTGTATCTTTTGTGATACTGATTCATCTTTTTGGTATTATTGTACCCTTTGCAGTTGTGCTACTATTAAACCTGTTGGACAAAGGCCTAATGGTTTCCTGGGTTGGAAAATAAGGGAGAAGAGTATGTCAGCATGGGGTGGGAAATGTTAATCTGGCTACTGGAAAGCTAGAGCCTGTCCCCCAGAGACTGCTGCTGGCTGACAGAATCCCTCCTTCTACCCCATCTGTGGTCTGAAAAAAACTCCTCCTTTACATTTTCTCAGAGCAGTCACATCCATTCTAGCATTTTGCTGAAGAAAGGGAAGAATCCCACCTATTCAGGGAGAGAAAAGAGGAATAAGGCCCACTGTCAGGCTACTAATTTCTGCCGATACTGGCATCCTATCTAGGGGGGAGGGTGTCAGACTTCTTGGGCAAGGTAACACAAATTTAGATACTGTGATATCATCACAAGCTCATCATTTTGGTACCGTATATGCTTAGGCTTGATGTATTGTAAGTCTAGTAGAGTATTTGCTGAGAGGAGCGACCTGAGAGAGGAGGCCTGGGTCACCGGCCCGCAGCGGAGCGGAGCAGAGGGGTCAGCGTCCAGGAGCCAGCCAGGAGGGAGCCTCAAGTCCT
>NDXB01018469.1:0-46824 GCA_002631895.1 Agapornis roseicollis
CAGGTCAACCCCCAACCTGTACTGGTACCTGGGGTTGTTCTTCCCCAGATGCAAGACTCTACAGCTGTCCTTGTTGAATTTCATCAAGTTTCTCCCCACCCATGTCTCTAGCCTGTCCAGGTCTCACTGAATGGCAACACAGCCTTCTGGTGTGTCAGCCACTCCTCCCAGTTTAGTATCATCAGCGAACTCGCTGAGGGTACACTCAGTGCCCTCATCCAGGTCATTAATGAAAATATTAAACAGCACCGGCCCCAGCACCAACCCCTGAGGGGACCCCACCGCACGTGTCCAAGCCTCATCTATGCTAGAGCTATCTGGCACACTGACTATCCTTTGTCCCCCTAGCATGCCTAACTCACTACAAAAATGCTCCCAACGGTGCACAGGCGCTCACGCCACTGTTTGGATTCAAGAGTGCTTGTAGATGACACATAGCTTTGTCTGTTGTTTACAACCCATGATAATGCAACAGACATTCAGTTGTCCCGGTGTCTCGCCAAGATTAGCACATGGAAGAGCAGGAGCTGGCTGAAGCTAAGACTTAGCAGGACACAGGTTAGGCCTGTGGGCAGAGGAAAATGCTCTAAGGAGCACTGTGGTTCCCTCAGACCAAGGACACATGCTCACAGATTATCAAGAGAATCCACATTCTGGAAGCTTTTGTCTCCCTATTGATACTGTGCTCTCATACAGCAACGTCTGTGAGAGATGCTTTCTACCATCATTGACAAGCCAAGCGTCTGCATTACATCCATGGGATGATCCAGCATCAAGGACAAATGTCTTCTTCACTTCCCATCTGGCTATGGCACTATAGTCCATTTGGACTTCAAGCACTGGTACCAAGAAAAACTCCAGCTTATACCAAAGGCTGCAGCACACTTTCCTACCCACAGTAGCACATTTTTTCCTGTATCAAAGGCCACCATGAGCATTTCCACCTTCCTGTCCAGGCCCATCCTAAACCTTTCTTTCCATAGGAACAATGCACAACTACCCAATAAACAGCAAATCAAAGGGAATCCTCCTTCCATTAACATTTTTCTCTGCATTTACACAATCAATGCACTTCCATGCTTTGAAACTGAAAAGAAGTGGGGGCTTTTTGCAGATGATCACCAGAGGCAAAGCAGCTCAGAAGTGGACAACAGAGCACTAAACTGGCAAGCTGGTTGCCCTGGGGAGTGGCAAGAGGGTGGCTATTCCCAGAAAGAAAATCTACCTCAGCAGTCCCCAACCTTCTTGGCACTGCACAAAAAGGTTGGCACCTTGGAGCTTGATAATATGGTATTAATCATGTCCTTGTCCTGTATACTCGTCATCAAAATCAAATGGCAAAAACAAGAGAAACAGGAAATGCTGGATTAAGGTAACACTTCCCCAGCACAAACCACCACACAGTCCTAATTCTGTCCCTGCAGCAATGCCAACCCTTGTAAATTAGATGACTTCTCAAGCTGTTTGAAGTCCTGAGCAGCCAGTCTCTAAAGGGAGGCATAAGTACATGACTTCAAGCCCCATTTGCAATACCTCCCTGCCAATTTCTGGCTTGTACTTCATACTCCCCAGATACAAGTTCATGAGGCATGACAAAACTTGGGGGCAAAGTTGAACAAATGCATGGAATTGTTTCTCTCGGTTGGAGGTTTCACCAGGAAGGCTCCAGACACTTTTGGTCAGGATTGAAGACAGCAGGCAGTGCCGGGTGGCGATCAGAGCTCAGCACCTACCCTCATCCTGCTATGCGCTCCCTGGTTTCACTGTGTCCTGTTGAGAAGAGCAAAAATTCACTCTATTCAGGAATGGCTTTTAAAGTTACAGAACTCTTTCCAAGCAATTTATAAGGTGCTGTTATAAAGTTGTTTGAATTTCTGAAAAACAGAGGGGTTAGAGGTTTTTATTTATTTAGTGCTTAAATTGGGTTGGCTATTTATTTCATTACAGGAGATCAAAAATAATCCTGGTATTCGCAATGAGCAGTAAGGGCCATTCAAATCTGTTGGAATAACTTTAAAAGCAGGTGGCTACCTTATTAAGTGCTAAATATTCAGTTGAAACATGAGTCAGTTTCCATCTAGGGCATGCAGTAAATGGCTTCCACATATGCATAACAGCCCATTAGCACAATAAAAAAAATTAGTTATCCAGTTGAAATTAGAACAAACATGTATTAAATGCAAGAATTTCAAAGGAACAGGTTTGGTTTGTGAGCCATTGTTCCAGCTGGATAACTGTGGTACCCTCATCTAGACAAACACTGCAAAATAGAAATGATTCTTTACAATTCTTTTACCCAGAGTACAGTATTTGTGGAAGGGGAGGTGGAGGGACAAAGAGCTTTGAACTCACCAGGTACATGACAGAGAACCTTCTGATTTCCACCTCCTAAAGAGTTCAGAGATACCATGGGCAGAAAAGAAACTTCCAAGACAAGGTACTTGCTTGAGTCTGCAACATCAATTTAATCCACCCCTGAAACCCAGTTTAGTGAAGTGAACTAAAAGTGCTCTCAGCATTTTGATGGCACACTAGCAGGTCCCTGTATGAGCAGCCCAGTGCAAAATTAATTTGGTGAACTTTAACTGATTTTTTGGGGAGTCAGATATTCACTGGCAGGTAAGCCCTAAAGGGCTGAGTATCCAAGCTTAATAAACATGCCATCTATCAGCTTGTGTGTGTTTCAATAACCATAACAATTTTGTAGGCATTCAAAAACCCCAAAATAATTTCATTTTTATAACAACCTGTGGCAAGTCAAACAGGGAATAGGGCAGCCTAACGCTCAAATAAATGTCCATAAACTTTTAGCCATATATGCAAAAACTAAAATGGTAACAATAAAAGCAGTTTAGTAGTCCCCATGCATACATTTCAGCAGAAGGTAACTGTTTCAGTCACATGTTCTTTTTCTCTGGAGATTTCTGTTTGGTATTTTACACTAAATTCTGGCACTATTTTTCTTCTCCTAATTAGAAACCGCAATCACTTCTGCAGTGTTTTGCTCTGCTTTCTAGATCTGTGATTTGCACTCCACTGTCAAATCTTTAATGGTGGAGGAAAAACATCTATAAGATTAAGGCACAAAATGCTGTTTCAAAACCCAACTGGCTGTCCCAGCAAGTGAAATCACATAGATGGCAGCAGGTCTGTCCCAGCTCTCCTCAAACCTGACCTTCCAGAAAGTGAGTCCTGGCTTCTACATGCAGCAAACAAGTTGTTACTAGAAAGACAAAACCCAGTTCTAAAACCTGCATGAGAAGACTCCAGTGATGGCAGCAGCATTGTGTGTATTCACACCAGGGTAGNAGCAGGTCTGTCCCAGCTCTCCTCAAATCTGACCTTCCAGAAAGTGAGTCCTGGCTTCTACATGCAGCAAGTTGTTACTAGAAAGTCAAAACCCAGTTCTAAAACCTGCATGAGAAGACTCCAGTGATGGCAGCAGCATTGTGTGTATTCACACCAGGGTAGAATTTCCCAGCCATATTTAACAAAACATGCATTTTGTAGTCAAAGAGAAAAATTTTAGAAATAGATGTGCATGTCCTACACGACAGGTCAGCAGCAGGGTTTGGGTTCATTAAGTACTGCTCCCAGCCTAGACACAGAATATAAAACCTGCTGTATAACTTCAAACTTTATACTGTTGAGATTGTTATCATGGCCAATGTTAAAACCAACATTAGTTACAATGACTGCAGGACTGTGGTCTCTCTCATATATATACATATACACACACGTGTGTGTGCATGTAAGAATGTGTACCACAGTTTTCCTTGCCCCAGCAATGAAACTCCAATTTTAAATACCACCTTTGTATACTTAAAATAATTATCCCTGGGGAGGAGTCTGAGTCACCAATGCTTTGCCAAACCATGTTTGACTGCTACTACCCCTTCAGTAAGTAGCTCCTCAAAAGTTTCCATGAACAAATCTGATTTTCATTCTGTAGCTACGAGAAAAGTAGAGGACATTCCAGCACTCCCTCCCCCACCATTTAAGTTCACACAAAGATCACAAGGTGTCCTCAAACAGAACAGCTCCCTACGTACCCTCGAGGAATCTGCTCAGCTTTAGTTTCAGCATTACCTTTTTGTTTACCAGGCGCCACACCCTGCCAGTTCCTCCAACAGCATGCAGGGACATCTAGTGACCAAAACAGATATTGCAAATAAATATAGCATTACAAAGCTGATTACACTGTTTTGTTAGTATCAAAAGATCAAAATTAAATGCTTGAAAACTGAGGAAAAGGCGGTGTCTTTTGTTATTGTTGATGTTGGGATATTTTCTACCCAGTAAAACAGCCAAGGCCTTGTCCACTTATCCACTATCTCCACTTGGTTTAACCCTCACCAGGGGAAAACAGAAGGCAAGTCATTTGGGTTTTAATTTTACTCTAGAAAAAGATTTTATTTTCCTTGAAATAAAACCTCAACCAAAAAAGGCTGCCTGCCAGAAACAGTCTTCCTTGCACTGAACAACCAGAATTCTGGACCATTTAAGAGGACATTCATGAGTTTTGTTTCATTACTCATTTCTTAGGCTTCAAATAAGACAAAAAAAGCAACATTCTACATCACTATCATCTTTCTTCTCCACATCTATAAATATTCTCATGGAAATGGCACTGGTAAGTAAACCCATATTTCTGACCTGCTGCATGTCTAACATTTCTTCTTTAATAACTCCATGAGCAAGGCAGGCTCTTCCTATTAACTACATTACATCATCATTATCAAAGACGAAAGGAAATTAATTTTGTTTTCCAAAGACTTGGCAATAATTTGGTTCTTTACTTCATCAAACATCTGCTGTTTTTCTACGTATGTCATTTGTGAAGCAGAGTTTTCCTTATGACTTTATTCTCCTAACAGTTTATCATGCAGCACTGTTTACCGGTGAAATAAAGTGGCACAGGATTTCTCATTTGCCCTGTAAAAGTGTAAAGCTGACTTGAAGCCACTATTATAATCTTTATTTCATTTTCAAATACTTTTTCTCATTTAAAATAAAGCTCAGCAAAGACTGTCATGCAAAAATAACCTCTCATGGTCTTTGCCTGAAATTTATTACTAGGGCTGCAGTACTTTGTTTTAACAGATGGGACTTTATCAGCAAATTATGTGGGCAGGCCACCAACTTCCCTCAGGAATGGAGGAGTGTTAGTATTTACTTGGGCTCTTATCTCTGTACTTAAAGCCATATTCTAACCACAAATTTCTATTTTCATTTATTGATATAAAAGACAAAAACACAGAAAATCATCTGTTCTAAAGCATGCCAACGTTTGTCTTCCTTATGTACAGGTAGCTGCTGACAGATATTTCACGGCAGCAAAACATTTTTTTTTCCTTCTTAAAGTTGAATGGACTTCATAATGTTTCCTTATTCACCATGCAATTCCATTAACATTGTGTAAAAGGGGACAATTTAGATCACTTTCAAAAAATATTTATTTTGCTAAATAATTTGTTGTGATTCTGTTTGGAGTTTTTCTGTACTTAACTACACTGTAATTTACCCTTTAAATTATAGTGTAAAAGAGAATTTTGCTCATGACAAGTACTTTTAAACTATCACTCTCTACAGCTACCTGAAAGGAGGTTGTAGCAAGGGGAAAGGGGGGAGAGGAGAGAAGGTGTCTCTTCTCCTAAGTAACAAGCAAATGGATGAGAGGGAAACAGCCTCAGATTTTGCCAGAGGTGGTTTAGGATGGGTATTAGGAAAAATGTCTTCACCAAAAGGCTTGTCAAGCATTGGAAGATGCTGCCCAGGGCAGTGATGGAGTCACCATCCCTGGAGGTATTTACAAGACGTATAGATGTGGCAATGAGGAACATGGTTTACTGGTGAACTTGGCAGTGCTGGGTTAACAGTTGGACTCAGTGATATTATTGGGTGACATGGTCTAGTGGGTGTTGTCCCTGCCCATGGCAGGGGGCTGGAACTAGATGATCTTAATTAAGGTCCTTTCCAACCCTAACTATTCTATGATCTTAGAGGTGTTTTCTGAACTATTCTGATTGTGTGATACAGCCACCAGCACATCAGGAACCAGAAGGTTTAGTGAATGTACCCAGAAGAAGTGGTCCCCATTTCATCCCTTAAGTTAATCCCTTTGTGCTATTAAAACAGCATAGAAGGGTTCAAAAAAATGATCTGTCAGTTCTGAGCAGAGAGGAGAGGGTGCAGGACCACCACAACTCTAAGTACATCACCCACTAGACAGCCAGAAGGGAGAGAATCCAAGCATGGTGCAAAGCCACTCATCCCACTGCCAGCCTGGCCACCACCTGTTCTGCGGTGTAAGCTGTGGAATGCTGTGCACTCTCACCAATGGCTTGCCATCCATCATAAGCAGCAGGTGAGGGAGAAAAACTAAATAAATAGCAACTCTAGGGAAAGAAAGAAATAGTGATAAGCACAGTGTCACACTAGCTGCCAGCTGCTATATCCTATTACAGAACCTGATATTTATTACTTCTAATCAAGATCTAAACATATCAGAATCAATTTCCATACATAATTTGCATACATAATCCTACAATAAACTGGTTTTGAAGGAATTCTGAACATGTGCATTGTTTGTCTAACAAGCTGCCATTCATCAGCAGTGCAATCTGAAAGAGATAGTATTGTGAAAAATATGACATGCTGCTTATTGCAAGTTTCCTAATGCAACACTGCTCAACACGAGTTTGGATTAATAGAAAGGATGCCAAGTATCTTATTTCAAATGGGAGAAAAAAATTTAGGAGACCATGTAAAAACTTGCCAAAACCCCAGTGAAACCTTATAAGTGTTTTGTTCCCAATTATTGAAAATATCATTAAAACTAAATTATAGTTTCCTGTTCAATGTAATTCTTTCAGTATAGGTTTATTTGTAAATGTCTGTTACAGAACCCATGCTGCAGGACCCAGTCCTGTAACAACTCCCATGTAAGGGACTGCTGCTTATTACTTAATGTGGTGTTCTATGTGCTGTACACTTCTGGCACTTTATTGTGCTTATGGTTTCTACAAAGATGCTTTTACTTCCTTTTTATTTTTTTTAACTGTAAACAAAACATCCTTTAACTGTACCTAAAAGCAATAGAATGAGTCTGAAAACAATATGGAGTATTGGTCTACATTCAACTACGGGAATTTTTTCATTAAACCCACCTATGACCATTAGAGGAATGCATTTAAGATTCATCATACAACCAGATGAGGCTCTTTGTTATTAGAAGGATTCCAAGTTAATTGTTTCTGTGCTGGATTCTGAATTTTATACTTGACAATCTACACCACTCTGAGCTACAGTTAAACAAATTGTTTCACTACAGTTAGATGCAATTTGTCTTAGTTCCTCCTCCTGATGACTTGATTGTCCTATTCTTCAACCACATACAAAGCCCTACAAAGCAATGAGAGACCTCCACTGTACTCAGTGGGTATTGGTTCAGATCTTGACGGCCAAAGTCTGCTTCTTTTATCTTCACAATGAATAGCTCCTATTCCACAGGGAACTCCCCACAAAACCTGGTGTTACTTACTGAAAGAAAACGTATCAGAAACTGGACCTCAGAGAAAAACTTAATAATATGCTCCCAGCAAAGAAAGTTTGAAAATACACTCACCACAAAAGGAAGAGGATTTGTAAAGCAACATTGTGAAAATCTGCTAATGGTTCTGGCCCAACAATCCATATCTGAATTTCAAATACTCCAGTTTACAGACAGAGATATAAATGGAATGGACCACCGTAAGGATAAGGGTTATTTGCTATACAATAGCTAACATCATGCTTAAAGGCAATAAATAACTGCCAGAGCTGTAATTCGTGTGAGAGCAGTTAAGTAAATTCCAAGGTATTTTAGCTGGATATTGCATTCAAATTCTGACATACAGGGATAGGAACTCATATGAAATGTGGAGCTGGATTTAAATTTTAAACTTCTTGCCATTAAAGCTCAGGGTATGTTTGGGTCACAGAGCTCAATGTGGGTTTAGATCTCTACAGAATATCAGGTTTTTAAAGATACTTTTCATTCTCAGATGTGACAGTTAAAAAATTCTGGGTACAATAAACCATTTGACTTGGGGAAAAAAGTTGAGCTATAAACTGAAACCAAAGTAGCTCAACTTGGGAGTGTCCCAGCTGCAGAAAACTCTTAATTTTAAAGCACTATGATTGATCCCCAATCTCTTCGAATTACACTGCAGTAAGGACTGTGGGCCCTTCTGAAATCAGGCTATGCTTCAATTACTTCATCTGCGTATAAATTTCATTGTTATTTGAAACACATGCAAAACACAGATACCAGTTTACCCTAAAATTGATTAAATATCTACCTCATTAAAGTACAAACCTTACAGTATGAGAGGCCCTACTATGAGGGTTCACTTTGCATCAAGAATGCTAAACCTTGCCAGTGAAATACCATTCTGAATCAATTCAGTTGAGCTGCATCTGTATTTTAGCAGCTGGACATTTCTACTACCAACAGCCTCACTAGGGTTTTCACAGAGTTTCTGCTGACAGAGTGAATACAGACTGATTCCTGCAGAGAAAGGCTGCTCATCTGATTCACTCAAGCTATCCAATGTGAAATGCAAACAGAAGCCAGCCTCAGGTAAAAATCTGGAGTGAAAGCTTCATCCCATGAGCCAGTATTTTTGAGAACTAAATTTGGATCTGAGTTTTTCAGAAGATTTTATGTATTCAAAAGTGACTTAAGGAAACATGAAACCTGACAGGCCATTAGTCCATTCTGGGGGACTATTACCTTCCAGACAATTATTTTCAACATATAATTCTGAGGTTTGGAAACCCCTTGTGCCACTTCCCATGAGGATTCATAGCCTGTTGGCCAAATGTGTCTCTACACTGTGATACCTGCAACATACACAGTAATACTGTGTTTGCTGTCGTTGACACAATGCACCAGCAAGCATTTATAGGAAGGAGGAAAATGTCACACCTTTGTTCCAAGAAGCTCTTGAAAAAGAAAAAAATCCCAATAATTATTTTAAAGTGACAGAAAAGACTTATATAGACACAAAATTGTCAAGAAAACACAGTACAGTTGGTCCCGACCTGGCAAGGAAGCACATTCTGAATGGACAGACCATTTTTCTTTGTCCTTCCCCTAACAAGGATTTGGAGTGTCCAAATAGCAGGAACAGCACTTCCTGGGTCTCTTTGTCTTCCACAGATGCACACGCATGCAGGAAAGCCTCTAAGCACCCCATCTTATCTTTGGAAAAAATAAAGTCATGGATCTGCTGCTTGATCAGTTTGAACAGCCAGTTCCCAGTCACTGCTTTCTTTCCAGAGGGAGAATCAGGAGGATGCAGACTGCAAGCCAGATGAACTGCTGTGAAGGTGGCAGCTTACACTTTGCTGATATTCCTCACAGGACCTTACTTCTGGCACCATATGCCTGATGGAATACAACAAGGAACACAGGGGCCATGATCATGGGTTTTCACCACCAAAACAACTTTGGAAGCCAACAGTCTGTACTTTATATGCTCCTGAGTTGCTACCTGAAAAGACGGCGCAGGTTGCAAACTCGTCTAATACTTGAGTGAGCAGTATGCGGCCTGTGGATCACAGGCTGATTAGCCTTGCCATCAAGAACTTCTCTTAAGTGTCTTTGAGACCTATTTTGCAACTACAGTTCTGTGTGAAGCAGTACACCTCCATGCTATCATAGAATTACAGAATGGTTTGGGTTGGAAAGGACCTTACGATACAATACAGTAGAAGTTGTAAGCTAACACAGCTGTTTCAGAGGATGTCACACCCCTGGGCTATTTACCAGGGATCATCTAGTTCCAACCCCCCTGCCATTGGCAGGAACACCTCACACTAGACCATATTGCTCAAGGCTCTGTCCAACCTGGCCTTGAACACTGCCAGGGATGAAGCATTTACCTCTTCTTTGGGCAACCCATTCCAGTGCCTCACCACCCTAACAGGAAAGAACTTCCTTATCCCCAACCTGAACTTCCCCTGTTTAAGTTTTAATCCCTCTCCAGCATCCTTGTTATGCCCAGTTCAGATACTGGAAGGCTGCTATGAGGTCTCCACGAAGCCTTCTCTTCTCCACGCTGAACAGTCCCAACTTTCTCAGCCTGTCTTCATGCGGGAGGTGCTCAGCCCTCTGATCATCCTTACTGCCCTCCTCTGGACTTGCTCCAATGTTGCTGCTGCTCAAAGCAATGTCTACAAGGTGTAAACCACCCCTTCAGTTAAGCAAGGAATTTGAATGGTACTTGATCAACAAGATGAGTTACAGAGTTGTATCAGGTTTAAATCAATCCCTGCTCAACAGAGCACTTAGGTATGTGATTACCTTTAAAGATGTATGCTCCTCATTAAGTTTCTGGGGTGAAGTATGCCCTTAATGATATAAGAATGGCAAGAATATGTTCCACTATTTTACAGATAGCAAGCTTCTCTGAACCAGGACCCTCATTAGTGTTCCCATTCAACTGACAAAGGGACCAATCACTTTTAGTCTAGTGGAAATGGGATGTGGTCTTTCCTAATGTTCCAGGCGTTAAATGCAAATCCAGTCTCCAGAAGAAAGCAACTCAAATCCACATAGATGTCCCAGCTATGTTACTGTATATCTTCCTTCCTGAGTTCTGCAGGCAAATGTCTTTGTGCAAGTGGCTGTCCACATAGCTGCAGGGACAAGATTCAAAACGTGCATTCTTGCAAAATCATTTGTAAACTTGGCATGAGGTTTGTTTGCTAAAATGCTGCTGTGAACAATTCGTCACTGACTCTAGTCTGAAAAACAAGCCCCTTTAGGCTCATTCAGATAAAGATTAGGAATGCTTTATTGGAGCTAAGGGTGAAATACAGGCTTCAAAGGCATCACTTTTACTTACAATATCCAAAATCTGTGTTAAAATAAGACAGACAATGCAATGCCTAGAAAGTTAAGAAATATAGGAAATGCCAAAATTAAGGTTGCCTGCACAAACTTTGTTCAGCCCTCTTCTGAGTGCACTTCATGATACAGGTTTTCATTATGTGATCATTAACAATTTCTTCCCACCAAACCACTCTGCATTTTCTGTGAAGTAAGGGACAACCTGAGGAAAGAATTTGGGTTGTCAAGGGGATAGCTGTCTGTAGAAACGCTCGCTCAGTCAGAAAACAAGCAATTATTCAATACTCCTTTCTGTTCTTCCATTCAACATGCAGCCTCAGGCTTTACCTTATACATGGCCTTCAAACTGCATTTAATACAGAATTACCAATTTTCTTAAAAGCATTCCTATGCTCCTACTGGCATAGCATCCAAGAGCTTCACATAGGGAAAAAAGTTTGTCTTCACAACAGATACTTGAGAACAGAATTAGTAGCCTCCACTCATTTAATTTTCTATTTCCTGCTACTCCCAGGTTCTACTTCCCTCCCATTTTCTTCACTGAAATTCCCATCAGGTGCTTCTTCCTTTTATTTTTCCTACCTCTATACTTCAGCAAAGAAAAAGAATTATGAGCAAATGGAATTTGTTCAGTTCAGATGAAAACTTCAGAGAATTTAGCTGCCAAACTCAAACAAGTCTCTACTAAACATCTGTGAACTAAAATCTTTTGAGAGCCATACATCTTGGCCAGCTTTGGGAAAATTTTTATAGGGATGCCAAGAGATCATCCTCTGATATCAGAACAACTTCCACAGCAGATTTG
Organism: Agapornis roseicollis; assembly: GCA_002631895.1. Classification (NCBI taxonomy): domain Eukaryota; kingdom Metazoa; phylum Chordata; class Aves; order Psittaciformes; family Psittacidae; genus Agapornis; species Agapornis roseicollis. The sequence continues at coordinate 11,706 of NDXB01018469.1, forward strand.
AAGTGTTTGTCCAAAGCATAATTGAAAAAATATTTCTCATTTTAGCAACAACAAAAACTTATCTTTTTCTAGTATCATAAACAGTGCAGCTGAGTTTAGCTATTCCTTCCAAATAGCTGCAGAATGACAATGATAAAATCAACAGGTAACAGTGTTATAATGTAAACCTCCAGATAATACCATAGATAGTGTTACTTGCTTTGCATGTAATTAATGTAATGCTAGAATCACAGACAAGTACAACACAGATATCTTCTTGGTGGTTTTAACAATACCAGAATTAAAAGATGAGAAGAACAACTGTTCGCTTAGTGACAGAGTACCTACTAACAGAGAGAAATACTGTAACCGGTCACAGCAAAGCTCAGTCTAGTGCATGCTGGCAACACCTCTGTGTCACAGTATGACCCTCGGGCCAAATCCTACAGTTCCCAAACCACACAATGGGAAATGTCACTAGCTAGACATGCTGCCTTCCTTTAAACAGTAACATTACATTCATATAGTACAAGAGCAGTGGGTGCTTTCTGCAGTTGAGTTCCATTGGTACAAAATTAATACATTTGAAAGAACAAGCAAGACCTTCAGTATTCCTCATCTGGAGCATAATTCTCAAAAGCACACCATGTTACATGTCCTTCTCAAATTAGTGTCTCTGGATAGACCCTTGGCTGAGATCAGTTGGAATAACTTCACAGAATGCATGTCAGTTTGTACTTAGGAAGGTTACACTTGACCTAAGTTTTCCTCAAAATAAATAGGGAGGGATGAATCAGACTATCCTTTATGGATGTCCTAATTTTTTCAGTTCATTTCCCTGCACTTTGGCCTACCAGAATCTGAATGTTGGCCTACCAGAATCTGAATGTTGGCCTCCCATCCTTTCCATTAAGCTCATCTTTTATTAGAGAATAAAGGTGGTGACTTAGTCTAACTACAGGGTGGTGATTCCAAGACCTTGGCAGTCTTTGTTGTCTTTCACATTTAAGTTTTTTAGCCCATATAAATTCCCTTTCCCATTTTAGTTCCCAGAATTAATCAAAACATTACTGGAGACAAGCTGATGATTTTGCAGAACTTATTACACACTTAAGAAATGGACATCAAGCAATACAAGGACACAAATATGAGATGGTTTTGACTGGTGGGACAATGTTTGGTTTAACATATGATTACAGATTGTAATTAACAAAAACTGGGCTCCATTGTCCCCTAAGAGTTTAAGTCTCTAATGGTGGCTACTTGATCTGGAAAAGAGAAAGGAATATCAGTGTAAAACACTATCACCTATAGCACAAGAGTGCTGTTACCAAATGAGCTGCAGGAACTGTCCATAGCAGTCAAGATACTTGGTCATTTCCTTTGAGTACCTTCCAGGTGTAAAATTCCTGTGGAGCACCAATGATATCTGACAACCAGTTCCTGGCAGCTGGGATTCAACTCCATTTAGCCAGGAAGCTTCACAGAGGAAATTTCATGACGGTGCTTTTTTTCTGCACCTCTTCCAGCTATTTGAGTACCTAGTTCTTCCTTCTCACCCCAAATTTCTGGGTCCCAATGACAATATGAAAGCCAAGAAATACTGAATAAACCAGGGAAATATTAGAAGCTTATTGAAAAATATAAGAAGCTTATTAAAGCTACTGGCAAAATTGTAAGGTTTTTTTCTCTTTCCTGAAAATGTCAAGGAAAGGTAATGATTTCTGACAAAATTTCAGTAGAAAATAATTTCTTTCAATCAATAAACCCCAATGATAGAAAAAGGATAGATTTTCAGCCAAATATGTGCCTTTTGGGATTTAGTAAAAATTTTCTAGGAAAATAGGTATCTTCTACATAGAAAAAGGTTACATGTTTTATCAAAAATGAATCAACAGCAAATTTATGATCAACAGATGCTCTTTGATTCACCTTCTTAGTTTAACAGCCCAGTTTCCTTACTGTTGTTTTTTTGAGTAAATCCTCATGGCCACAGAGGACAGCACCTTTGTGGCTCTTTTCACAGCAACAGAGACTGATCCCAGAGGGCAACCAGTGGGCTAGGAGGATATATACAAAGGTTGTTAGAATTCCTTAAGGGTCTGTGGCTTTATTAGTGGGGATTTGTGGCCATTGGCCTCCAAACACTATTCCTGAGTATGACTTCTCCACCCAGGCTGTGGGCCAGGGAAAGGTTTAATTTTTTAGTATAGATAGGAAGACTATTTTAAATGCAAAAGAAGACAAAGCAGCTAGATTAAGTATGCTTGCCATTAGCTTCACAATTCCTTTTAAAATTATTATATGTATTTCTTATGCTTTTTAAAATGAGAATTTGTGCAGAGGACTACAGCTGAGATACACTGATAGTGAAGGCAGATGCTACCACCTGAATATATAAATCACTAAGTGTTACGAAGTACCTCTAATTCATCTCCTCCCCCTTTTAAATTGACTATGCAATCCAATTAATTTGGTTTTAGTTTATAAATCAGCCCAAACAAGCACAAGATTTCTCCCTTTCTTCTGCATTCACTACTTTAGCCAGGAACAAGATCCTACACCCGTGGCCACACATGGGTCAGGGATTTACATTACAGGGCCCGAAGACTGAACTGTAGAAAAGTCTGTCAGTGTCAGGAACACCACCTAGCTTCTTGGCTTGCTCCACACACAGTTGTGCTGACAGATCTGGAGTTGCCTTTTACAATGTCATATGGTCAGGCTGCTAATGTGATGTCCCCCCTGACTTCTCCTCCTCCATGTCATTTTACTCCTTTGACTCATATTTAGCTCAAACAAAGCTGCATGCATTCATTCCTATGGATTGATGGGCCCATATTCCCTCCCACACAGTGAGCTCAGCCAAATATCCATAGTGAGGCAGCCTTTAGGCACCCCATACAGGATTTCCTTAAGAAGGTTTTGGTACTCATCCAAAACTCACCCCAACAATGGCAAGTGCTTTCCCCCCACACCTCCATATCAGAGGACCTTAACCCCAGCCCAATGTCACTGCCACTTCATTAGGCATACAACGGAGGTGCCAAGAAACTGGTGTCCTGCCCCAGAACTCCAGTTTGTCACCACTCAACGTGAGTGAGTGCCATATTGTACTATTTCCACAGACCTCTAGTGTGTGAATCTGTGGTATGGGCTATAAACATAATTCACAAGGCAAGCTGGAGGTGCACTGATAAAGTGTTTTTCCTACTCGTTTAAACATTCAACATACCAAATACATAAAACATCTTGTATATGAACTTCATCCTGTGTGGACAGACCCACTCTAGAGAATAAGCCCATTTTCTTTATGTCACATGAATGAAAATCAACATTGGATGACAATCTACTGTGGACTCATTTGCAGTGATTTACTGAAGAAGAGGACACTACTTTCTAAACTTATTTGGTGTAACCCACCTGAGATTCTGACCATCTGGTTAAATATGACTTTTCTGAAAGATTTCATAATGTTGCTACACTTGGCCTGTAGTTACTATGATAAATACCTCAGCAAAGAGGAAAAGAATCCAATTGCAAAGAGGCATAAAGAATTCCTGATTAAAACTCTGCAGCAGAGCCTCTACTAATGCAAATTGGCATGAAGCAACTTACACTGGGCATGAATCTGGTGAGCTATTTAGAAATGATTGACCGTAATTCCACAGCATCTGAAATTATTTTTCTAGAACTCCTCAAACAATCAGAGTTCAGCAGATTGAAATGAGTATCTTACAGGCATGATGCTGCAAGATAAAATATATGCTGGCCATTTTCCAACAAGGAATTTGAGCATGTGCTTATCTTTAAGCTTACAAGCAGTCACGCTGAAGTATCATGCTTCATGCCTGAAATTAAACATTAACTCAAGTATTTTTCTGACTCAGGGCCAATACGATTTTAAAAGTGCCAACTCCAAAAGCAGGGATTGTTTTGGGAACGGTTACTCAGGTGCACCAAGTATGAGCTCACCTGACAGTTGCAGGAAGGGATGAAAGCACTGTTACCTTTCTGCTTTCCAGTAATCTGAGGGCCTGACAGCGCCTCATTTAACCCATGGTATGAACTGGAGCAGATTCAGGACTATGTGAGTTCATGCCAGTTAAAATCCCAGCTGGTCTGCCACTTACTGTTGTGAACAACCCCAGCTGAGTGACCCCCATCTCACACATCCCTAAATGGCAGCAAATCTTCAACTGTGGAGATTTTTGCAGAGCAGAACAGATTTGACCATTATCAACATACAGCAAACACTAGTCAGTCACTAGATATCCTGCATCCATAGAGAAGCCTTAATGTCCATGGGGCTAATCACCCACCAGAAAACAGCAAAAATCAGACAACTCAGGGAAAAGTAGCTTCAAGTATTATTTCTCTTATTTTCTTTTTTTTTACTTCATGTCCTAATAAAGGGAATGTTTTCAAGTTACTGAAGGCCTATTAAAGTTAATAAGAGAATGTAAAATGAACCTTACACAATGCCTTGCAAATATAGCATACTTACAGCTTTATCTCTGTCATCCAAAATATAAAGTTCTAAAAATCTGTCACAAAGCTTTAAGTTAATTGTTTTGTCAATAAGTTAGTATTTTGCAGCCTTAGCCTGCATCTTCAGCTACAAAGTAAATCAGAGACAGGAAGCAGAGATGGAAATTGGGAAGAAGAGTAAGAGCTGCAAAATTCAACTGTTCTCTTTCACATGTGAGATTCAGTATAAAATACTTCCCTATAAATAGTTGTCAATAAACACAACTGCTGCAAATGTATTTGGTAAATGTTGAGGTCAAAGGCCTCAACTGTTTATTGCCTTGTAAACTCAAAGACAAGTAAATTTATTGCCTGAATGAGTTTCAGAGTATTGGCCATCATAAAACCTCTGCATCCAAGGTACAAAATAGCCCATCAGCCAGCACCGAGCGATTCCACACAACTCAGGGACCACCGCCTGCATCGTAACTCAAAGTACCAGAAAGTATACTGTTGCTGAATCTACACTACCATGGGTTAGTGCTCAACTGTCCATCCCTACTATAAGAACTATCACTTGGTGAAATTACACACCTTTAAGCTTTTAAAAGCAATTTCTTTACTGCCCTACTGCAGCAAATTGTAGCAGTGTGCTTGCCTGGCACCCTTGTTCAGCATTATGTTTTCAGAAGTCCCTAATTAAAACTGGACCATGCTTAGTGTTTAGTGCCAAATTCTATCCTTGGACCCATTATCCACAGCTATACTTCCAAGATTAATGTGTTGAGAATCTTGCTTTCTTCCAGCTCCGAAACTTAAAAAGGCCAATTCAGGAAACAAAGTGTATAATGCATTTTCTTGAACAGGGTTCTATTTAGGAAACATTATGTTCCTGTCCTCCAGAGTTTGAGCTCAGGAACTGAATGTTCAGTGTCCTTCTTCACGCACTGTGTGACTATTAAATAATGTAAATTAACAGAGAACAGGTATGAATCTGTACAAATTGGTCAAGAGAAAATTCTGGGCTCAAGCTAATATGACATATAGTATAAAACATTACACAACCAGACTTTGTAATCCAGACTGCTTGCCTCAGGACTAGCATTGATGTTTTTCGTTCTGTACCATGGGGCATGCAGCCAGTGCTAGCAATTTGAGGATAATTCAAACTTCTCCAGTTGTATGGTCAAAAGGGAGCTGTCCTGCTGCCCAAAACTGTGCTTGCCAGTTTAAATGCAACTGCATCCTGCCTTTGCTCCCAGTCCATTTTTCAGTAGCTGATAGTATCTGCAGATAAAGTTTTGCAGTGTTATTTGAGAATGAAACTCTGTCAGAGAATGAAGCACCTGACTGCATCTGCCAGTCAGCAGCCTAACTACCTGCACACTTCAACTGAGAATATATCCATGTAGATAGGCACCTATTGATACACACAGACATACAGTACCCCACACAGACAAGAAACTCAACAAAAAATAAAACACTAATAGTAGTTACACTTAAAAAAATCTACTTCCACAGATCTGGAGGCTCAAGTAAACCAGAGAGCTAAATACAAAACATTTGTGAACATGCATAGGTACATCTCATCTCCTAACAGAACTTAGCACGAGTAAAATAAGGCATGTAGAGTTGTGTTTTCACTCTAGACAGATCTAACTGTTTTCCAATATTGTTCCTATCAAAGCAAACTCTCTCAGGTTTCCTCCAGCCATTCTTTTGAAATGTTATACGATAAAAAAAAACTGCTGCATCTGCAAAATCTACCCCAGTAAATTCCATTTGCTGCACAAAGGCATGAACACCTTGTCAAAATCAACAAACCAACATTTAAAACAAAAGGTACTGAGCAAGATACTGTTATGCTGACCATCCTTTTTGATTTGTAGCTTTCATAAATACATGATTAATCCAAAATACACATAGCAAGAAAAGTACTGTGATGTGGTTATGTATGAATGGGCAAATAATAAAATTTAACACTTTTTTCCATGTTCCCAGAACAGCTTTATCTTGTGATGCTGATATACAGGAGACCAAATGCAGAACACTTATGACTGAAGCCTTCATTGAAGTAAATATCTCCATTTGAGGGGATTCAGTAGGAACTCTGTTGTCAAAAATAAACGAAAATGGAAGAGACATCTCAAGGTTAACTAATGGCTTCTCATTGCCTGTCACTAAAGGAGGCAAAATACAAAGACACACAGGTACAACTTAGAGTCCTCCAGACTCAGTGCAGAAAACCCAGACAGAACAAAATGTTTTTTCTACTACCTGCACCTGAGCAAGTAGCTGCTTTCATTTCTAGTAGAGAGGCCCATCAGCTTCTGCTTGCATGGCAGTATACAGTATGAGTACCAGCCTTGACTTAGAGAATGCATCACATCTGCATCCTATTTAATCACACACTACGTGTGTGATTAAACAGTTCCACAGGTTTGCTGTTCTTGCTTATAAAACACATGGGTCCTTTCCACACCAGGACCATTTAAGACCTCTATTGCTGACAATTTACCAGGGAAAGGCTAAGAAAGCAGCACTTCCCACCTTGGCTAGTATCACCCAGCACAGAGCATATTTTGGGGTTAGGTGGCAAAGGCATAGCCACTGGGCAGCATGTTGCCCAGTTCACAACCAAGCTACTCTACAAAAGAACTTATTCTCATGTCTGTGCTTGGTATTTGATGCCAGATGGAGAACTGGTGCCTCAACATCAATCTCTTCATTCCAAATCATGAGGTAAAAATAGCAGATGTTGGGAATAAAATGAGAACAAACACTTGTGATAGGTTCACTAAGGTTAACAGGACTATTCAGTAGAATGGTTAAGATGAAGAAAAAAAAAAAGTCCAAATCACCATGGGGAAAAAACAAGCCAAGCAGTGATAATGTACAAATATTAAATTTGTACATTTGTATAGAAGTACACTTCAGGTACTTCTGTCCTGTAAGTCTGCCTAGTAACAGTTAATGGAATAAGAAATAAGTGATATTATATTGCCCACCCAACACACTGTCATGCAAGAAACAATGCAGCCATAACCATGGGATATGCATGGAGTACTGTTGCTTAATCATTCTCCTACATGTTTATAGGATGGAAATAATGTGACTAGAGGAGCCACAGGAGAGACACTTTAAAGGCTGCATTACCATGTGTGTCAATAACAAGGACTCAACAACGTCTGGTTTAATTCCTTTTTGAGCTGTTTACTAACTGGAGACTGGGTGTTATTTCTTCCTTGCAATGGGAAATGCCCTTAATTGATGCTGGTGCACCATCTTACCAAATGGGCACTCATGAGATGCTATGAAAACCAGTTAAGCAGTTGTGGTAAAGACAGGGACTGGGGTTTGCCTACTGTGTCTCCTTAGACTGAAGGCCCTTAGAACAAAGGCTGTCTCTCACTGTGTGTGCCAGTGTAGCATTTAGCCCTACAGAGCTTGAATTTGAAAAGGCTTCCTAGTGTTTCTGGAATACAAATGTATGAGCAGGTTGCAATTTCCAAAGTCTATACCATCCTTTGAACAAAGAAAATGTAGCACTTCAGCATCAGAATTTCCCAAATCCCTGCCAGGACAAGGCACAGACTTCCAGGAATCCAACTCACCCATCATTTCTAGAAACGCAATTTTCAAACCCAGTCACCTGTTAGTTCTACTGTTTCGGCAAAAGCTTTTGATCAGTTGGACTCAGTTTGTCTTCCAAAAACTAAGCATTACCAAAATTGCCCATGAAGAATTTTTCAGAAGAAACAATGGGGTTTTCCACATCCATGTTTGCCTTTGTGATCACAAAAAGGGAAAGCAGAAACAATTGGCGGCTGTTACAGAAAAATCAACCTTTCTTCAAATCATCTGTATCAGCAAACAAGTTTAAGGCACAGCTGCAGATAGGCTGTGTAGAAAGGTTTTTTGCCACTCACACAAAACATCAAACCCTATTAACAGCCATAGGAGCATGCCAGAAAAAGGTCATTTGAAAATCATTACGCATTCATTTTTACAAGAAACACCTTGTGGCCCCCACTGTGAATGTGGCTGCACTGCAGCCATTTCCTTTTATGTCAGAAATGTTTTCTGGAAGCTTGGTATAAGAATTATACTAATATTTTTGTTAAGAAAAATTTCAGATTCCACCCCAGGTCCTTGAAAACAGCAATGTCATGTAAGTCTTCAGATTTTTACCATTTGCAACCCAATTTCAACTTTGCCTTACATCACAATAAAATTCCTTCAAAGCTAATTTCAGTCTGGTCTCAAGAGAGCATTTGTCCATATCGTGAAAACCAGTATTTAATTTAACAGGATTACATACACATGCTGGTGCAGTCAGATGCCCGACTGGAATAGCAGAGTTAAGGCAGGTCAGGATGAAGGTGCACTGGTGGGGCTTGGCAGGGAACCTGCTTTTAGTGCTTTTGGCTCTAGCTGAGAACATCAGTTTCTCATTGGTGAGTTCTGAAAACAAAATTCTTTCCAAAGAAAAAAAGAGAAGAAATAAAAGAAATCTCTTCACAAATTCTACTTTGGGCAACTGTGTATCGATGTCATAACTTAAAATCAACAAACCATACAAAAGAGGGAAATCAAAGTTAAACACATCTGTGGACATTACATTCTTTGATTCTATTTCTCACACCACTTTTGAAAACACACTTCTGATGCAGACTCAGCTGGCAGAAGCATTTTATTCAAGTTCTCCCAGCCAGTGCTGCTCCATAGGTATTAACTCCCCCTGGGGAATGCAGGCACAGAGGTAATAAACATATTCGTTTCATTACAACTTCTTAAAAAATGTAAAAATTCTAAAACACCAACTGTAAACTGACCTCCAGCCAAAGTACACATTAATTATACAGCTTAAGTCAGGCGGATGCTCAAGGAAAAGAGATATAATGTTACACCCAGCTGGATACTTTGTAGTTAGCACAAATGTAATATAAAGCCTACCAGAGTTTGTCAAGTGTCTGTCTGGATTTTCAGTTTTCATTAGTACTATAATTAAAACCACATTTTCAGCTATATTACCTATAACAAGAAAGGAATGAGAAATGAGGTTGTCAAGGTCAGTCTCTTCCTGCTCTTTATACTGAGTATCTGCAGGCCACAAGTTGTTGAATTTGGTGTAAACCAGAGTAATAGGATGGAATGTCACATTACAACCAAACCTTTGTGGTTGAAAAGACAAACTTATGAGGTCACTTCCTTTCCATCACCAATGGAGCATATTTATCAATAGTCACATAAGTCAGGAAGACAGGCAGGCAGATGACAGACAGACCGACAGATATATGGAAATACAAACAGATATGGAAATAACAAACACCCTAAACAGAGATACCACATTCCTTTTCAGAAAGCTATGCTACTACTATCTGTCACAATCCTTCCCATTTATAAATGACACCACTGTAATGCTTTTTATGCCCTTTAATGCCCCTCCTCCAGCTCATCACTAAGGACATGGCAAATATTGGGCAAATAGGAACAATGGGCAACTTGTACAAGAACAAGCTAAGATATAGACCCAAATTCATATTATTAACATTTTCAGAGAGTTCACAATTCTGCTTAAGGCTTGTAAGACAAAGTGACCAGGTAGCACGTAGTGGACTTCCCAGCAGAGAGACATATTGTTCCAATCATTATATGGTGCCTTAATTAGAGATCGGTGGCGGAAAGTAGCATAGATTCATTGAACTTGGCAGAAGTCAACATCTTACTAAGGATCTGATATTTATGGAAATATCAGTACTAAAACGATGATTTTTTAATAGTCAAGTGCAAATATGTACTTGAGGCAACCAAAGCATCAGTAGCAATAAGTGGAGATAAGAATGTAGTCTAGAAAGAAAATATCATTTTAGCTTTCAGGAGAAAAAAAAAATAATCAAAAAGTAAAGCAGCTGATCAGTCATGTTAAATATAAATGACAGTTTATTTGTGACACTAAAAAGGGAATTTAGCTTCATTAAGAAAAAGCCAACAAAAACAACAACAAAAAAACCTCAAACTGCTGTGAAGGAGAGGAGTGAACTATTACAACACTGAAAGACTTAAAAACGATACCCCAAGAGATAACATTCTGAGAATAAAGTGAAAGAGCTCACATAAAATACAAAAGGTGTGTTGTAAAGAAGGATCAGAAGGGCAGACTTTGAGCTTCATCTAGTCATAAATCAAAAGCTTGTTCTCCATCATTCTTGTCTATGAGGTCAGCTTTGATTCCCAAGCTACAATTCCCAAAGGATGGAGGTATTTCTATTGGCAAGTATGTGTCTTTCTTCCCCCAGGCTGGCTCTGCCAGCCCTGCTGTCACCATTGACTGTCATTATCTCAATCTCTTTACTGCCCAGGATTGTTCCATCCTGGAGCCATAGAGAACTATCACAGGGCTGTGAGAGGAAAACCCTGTGTCAAGACTAAGGGCATTTGCGACAGATTAATTGACAAAGAAGTTTATCAAGGCAGGCCATCAGTAATAGTTCAGCCATTCTGCTTCATAGCAGCCAAATGCTTTAGCACACAAGTCTCAAGGTGACATTTTAGGAATACAAATGATTATAGAAAATAAAAATATGTTAAGAAAAGAGTTTAAAAACTCTACCACTAAAAACCCCCCAGCATTCAGAAGGGCAACTCTCTACCCAGTCCTGTACTTCACAATTTTTTTGTCTAGGTAACTTGAGAATTAATCTTTTAGCTTTTACTCATACAGACTATCCATACTCATAAGAACAGTCTGTGTCAATAGAATTACTCATCTGAATACTAGAGGCTGACTTAGCGACTCAATTTGCCATCTCTATGTAAACAGATAAAGGGCATATGTTTTCCATAGAGAAGCATTTACAAAACACATTTAGGATGTTGTTTCCCCAATATTCATGTAGCATACTAAATAAAATAATAAATTTCAGTTTTATCTACATCTCACAAATAAAACTATTTAAATATTTTTTATTCTAAGTCAAAAAATGTTAATTTCAGAATCTTTCTTGGATATTAATCAAATACAGCACACTTACAGTGCTCTTGCACAGTGGGTTCTGGTATTTGCTCCGTTAGTACTACAGTGGTTTACTTCCGTAATTCTCACTTCATATAGAGAAACATAGCTGTGTGGCATTAAACCTGATAGTTACTGCAGGTATCTGTAATAGAGATAACTTCTACAGAGAATAATACAGACATCTGATCCTATATGTTTCTAGAGATAAAAACCTTCATTCTTTCGTCAACAATTTGTAAAGAGAGGCACTGATAGGGTGTAAAGATTAAATTTTTAAGACAAGATCGCCCTCTACTGCTTAGGACAGTGTAAAACTAGGGAGGATGATGAGAATTGCAGAATGGTTTGGGTTGGAAGAGATCTTAAAGACCATCTAATTCCAGTCCCCCTGCCATGAGCAGGGACACCTTCCACTAGAGCAGGTTGCTCCAAGCCCCGTCTAACCTGGCCTTGAACACTGCCAGGGATGGGGAAGCCACAGCTTCTCTTGGCAACCTGTTCCAGTGCCTCAGCACCCTCACAATGAAGACCTTCTTCCCAATATCTAATCTAAATCTCCCTTCTTTGAGTTTAAAGCCATTTCCCTTTGTTCTGTCCCTACAGACCCCTGTCAAAGGGCCCTCTCCAGCTTTCTTGTCTTCTCCTTTAGGCACTAGAAGGCTGCTTTCATCCTTACCTGTATGAAGTTTTTACATAACCAAGATAAGAAGCTAACGGACCAATTGCAAACTCAGTGGTGTTGCAGCCTGGAAGTTGTTCCTTCCATCACATACTGGTGAGTGAGCTCAATGGCTGCAGAATAATAACTCCACAGCAAGATGCTGCCAAGGACAGAGTCTCATATGTACGGCACTCCCTTCTCTCTGCATTTACCCCCAACTTCAGCTCATCATCATTGCTATCCTTCTGTCTATTTACAATCTTCAACAATACCTATGGAGATGGCTCAGTGAAATCCATTTGCTTATGTTCTACAGGAGACTGAATGAGATAAGTTGGGCTGCATCAAAAGGAGCATGACAAGCAGGTCAAAGGAGGTGATCCTGCCCCTCTACTCTGCTCTTGTGAGACCTCACCTGGAGCATTGTGTGCAGTTCTGGTGTCCTCAACATAAAAAGGACATGGAGCTTTGGAACAAGTCCAGAGGAGGGCCACGAGGATGATCAGGGGACTCGAGCACCTCCCATACAAAGACAGGCTGGGAAAGTTGGGGCTGTTCAGCCTGGGGAATAGAAGGCTGCGTGGAGACCTCAGAGCAGCCTTCCAGTATCTGAAGCAAGCCTATAGAGATGCTTGGGAGGGGCTCTTCATTAGGGACTGTAGTGACAGGACAAGGGGGAACAGGTTCAAACTTAAACAGGGGAGGTTTAGATTGGCTCTAAGGAAGAAATTCTTTACTGTTAGGGTGGTGAGGCAGTGGAATGGGTAGCTCAAGGAAGTTGTGAGTGCTCCATCCCTGGCAGTGTTTAAGGCCAGGTTGGACAAAGCCTTGGGTGGCATGGTTTAGTGTGGGATGTCCCTGCTTATTGCAGGGGGGTTGGAACTAGATGATCTTAAAGTTCTTTCCAACCCTAACTATTCTATGATTCTAAGTTGTTAACCTTACAGGTTTCCTAACTGACCTGCTTTGGAGCAGAAGGCACAACTGTTGCAGTCTCATCTACCGTGCTGCTGCCATTAACTATGATTATTATTTCTCAGCCTGAAGACAGGCTGAGAGAGTTGGGGTTATTAGAGCAGCCTTCCAGTACCTAAAGGGAAGACAAGAAATCTGGAGTGGGACTTTTGACAAGGGCATGAAGGGATGGGACAAGAAACAATGATTTTAAATTCAAATAAGGGAGATTTAGACTAGATATAAGGCAGTTTTTCACTGTGAGGGTGGTGAGACACTGGAATAGGTTGCCCAGAGAAGCTGTGGCTGCCCCATCCCTGGCAGTGCTCAAGGCCAGGTTGGATGGGGCTTGGAGCAACCTGCTCTAGTGGAAGGTGTCCCTGTCCATGGCAGGGGGGCTGGAACTAGATGATATTTAAGGTCCCTTCCAACCCAAATCATTGCATGATTCTATGACTTGTATTCTGGTAGGACTCATAGTCAAATTATAAACAAACTGTGCTAAAAACTGAGTTAAAAGTATTTTTACTTTTTACTCTGCTCAAAAGGATTTCAGTCTGCAATTCCCTACAACAGGGAAAATAAACCTTGCTTTTAAATAATCACTTCTGTTAAAATAGGTTCTTCAAGGTCATGAACAGACCACTGTAGAATGAACAAGTCATGAAAACAAAATAAAAAGTACCATTACAGAGATTTTCTTTACCACATTAGGTATAACCTTTGTGTAGTTAACAGAAACATAAAAAACATATAAATAAATATAAATGACAGAATAGTGATAAAAGAAGAGCAGACAAGAAACATGCACCATCTCACATCAGCTGCACACTATTGTCGACTCCTGATAGCACTAGAGCTTCTTTGTTCCTACAGAAGGCTTCACAGTTTAACCCAGAATAAACAGGATTTGCTGAAGACTGCAAGTCAAAATATCCTGGTACATCATTAGTCTCAATAAAGCAGGGCTGCACCTTGCTTAGAAGTGTAGATCATCTGCACTAACAATTGCCAGTAACCATTATAAAACTGCATGGAATGCCATTTCATTTACCTACTACACTGTTTTTCATCAACCAGCTTTAGGGCCAAATCTCAGTTCAATAGACAAGTAGGATTTACAGAGCTAGACAGAACTTATGCCCCTTTGTGTTTCTTTCAACTCATAATTCCATAGTACTATCCTGGCAAAACAATCCATAAATCCAGTTTTATGGCAGCAGCAACAGCAAAAAACACCATATTCACAAGTAAGTCACTGTACAAGCCAAGAGCTATTCTCAGTAGGCAGGGTGGTTCTGTTCAAAGCTACAGAGAAATGACAGTTTTGATGCTTTATTGACAGAAAAGACGCCCAATCCATGAACCTTCTGTTTCCAGCCAGCTGTCAACCACAAATGTATTTGAGTTGTGATGCAAAGCAATGAAAACCCACATGGATATGAAGAAAAGAAGTTCACTCAGAAAATTTGAAGTAGGAAGGTAGATGTTCTGAAATAACAAACCTTGCAAAGAACCTGGCTTCAGCAACACATTGGCTTGGGGCAGACAATCACCATTCACAAGTATTTGTGTAGGTGTTTTCTTGGCACGGTATTTATCTTTGAACAAGACGTGTGCTAAGACTATATACCATCAAGCTCTTTTGGTCATTCTTTCACACAAAGGAGAGACTATGCCTGTCTCTTTATACACACCAGTTTACTCCCAGGCTTTTACATGAGATAGATCAATTATTTATTTTGTCTGAGAAACCTGAGTGCAGAATAGCAGATAGGAGATACCACACATATGCACCACTCCACTGTCCTCAGGGATGAGGGCTCCTTCCCTGACCCAAGGAGAGTAAAATCAGGTTAGGCTTAACTGCATTTGTCTGGCAATTACAATTTTAACACCCTATTGCTATAACAACCCATGAACTCAGGGTATAAAGATCTTCACCTTGTCTTTGCACACAGACATGAGAACCAGGTGTAACCAGGGTGACATCTGAAAGCCACCTGGCTCTCAGGAGCTTGACTGCTCAGAAACAAGAAATAAAAATTGCCCAAAACCCCAAATTGGTTTATACAAAATAGGATTGCTCCCAAATAGGATTGCTTTCATAGGAGTCAGAGTTGGCTCAGTGAGAAAACTCTCAGCTAACCCATCAGGCCTGTCTGGATTTTCAAAAATCTCTGACCTTAGAGATTTTGTATGTGTTAGACCACAAACCCATTCTACATACTGTATTTAAAGCCTGGAACATTGTGCTCCTTGGAAAACCTTGCTGTTCAACCTCCCTCACTGTAAACCACTTTTAATACCCCTGGTGGGGGGTATTTATTATTACATTAGAGGCATAAGTGTCTTATGTCATGTAATAGAAGTGTTATTATCTCTCACAAAATAAAAAGCAACCAAAAAACCATAACTCCAAGCAGCTACCATGTAAATACAAACTTACCACTCATTAATTGCTGTTGTCAACACCCACAGTAAGCAATTATTTTCTTACATGAAGTAGAGACTTTCTATATTCTAACTGTTGTTCATTGCCTCTTCTCTTTCTGCTACACACCTCTAAGAATAGTCTGGATCTTTTTTCAACCCTCCTATTTGGTACTTGTAGACAGCAGTTCCTAGCCCAACCATTTATCTAAAAGGCCAATTAAAATTCTGGTTAAATCAAACCTTCTTCATCACCCTCTCTCACCAGTGAAATAAATCTTCCAAACTATGGATTTCATCCCATCCCTGTGACTATTTTTCTTCACTTTGAACAGGCCTCCAAAACTGACAAAAATTTCCAGAAGCTTTGATGTTGATACATTCCTTTTTATATGCCAAAAGGACACTTTCTTGTAGACCAGCTCCTCTTAGGCTTTCCTATTAAATACAGCACAAACAAGCTGATCTAGACACCTTAGCACATTACAATTGTAAGTGCTGGGCAACAGCACAAGTTAAGAATTAAACAGAGAACCCTAAGGCAGTCAGCTAATATTTGTCATAATAAACATATTTGTCATTTAATGCTGCAAGATGCCCAGAGTAATGAGGAAACTCACAGGATCTCCTCAGGTTTGGTTTGTTGGGTTTTTTTCCCCCACCTTTTCCCTATTCAGGAAATAGGGAATTCAGATTTCATACTTACATACTGTACCTATTCATCTCTGCCACAGCAGATCCTAAATTCCAGCCATACATTTTGCAGGCTCCTTGGCATCACCTGCTGTTATTACTGTTTTAGACTCCATGCAATGCTGCACTGATTTCTACCACATGAAGGCACCCAAACTCCAGAGAATTCTTTTGATCTTTTCAAACAACCAACAGTGTTATCACTGTTGCTCTTTAGTATCATAGCAATACAAGCTCAGTATGAGTGAATGGTGTGCAGCTGCAGCAAAGAAAGCCAACAGAATGTTGTGTTACCTCAACAAGAGCATCACCAGCAGAAATATAGATGTTATTGTCCCATCTAGTCAGTGCTTGTCAGGCCATGCCTGGAATATTGTGTTCAGTTTTGGTCCCCACTATAAAAAAGAAGATGTGGACAGGCTGGAGAGGGTCCATAAAGATATAACCCTCAGAGTTAGTCTGAAATGCCTTTCACAGGAATAGACAAAATCAATCACAGAGAAAAAAACCCCAGCAAATGTCACATCTACGTCAAACAGTATAAGTGTTACACATAAATTCTAAGGACACCCAAGCTAATAAGACACTGAACAGAAGCAAATAACATACCTGTTCCTTCACACAGTGGCTGTAGAAGTTAATAAAATGATGCTTGCAGCTATAGTAGCTGGCTGTCCCCTGTTGCCTCAATTCTGCTCATCTGCTCATCTGCATAATTTTAATCCTCTATTACACTCACTAATGGAATTCGTACATTTACTATCATATTCTGAGTTTTAATAAACTGGTCTTCTCAAGCCTCTTATCATGTTCCTTTATTCCCTGAACCTACCCTAAATCCTGCGATGCCAAGCAATTTGCTTCTACAGTCCTTCTCAAGCAGCTTCATTAAATCCTCAATCAGTGGAACTAACATTACCAGTGTTAAACTAAAATCTCCACACCTGGAAATCCTTGCACTAGTCCTACTGAGAATCCCACTAAATCCAAACCATGTCAGGAATTTGTACACAGCCATTCTTTTGACTTCAAACAAGATCTATCAAAGTCTCTGATGTCATCCTCTAGGTCAATGCCAAAAATTGCTGTTTGTGCATGGGTCCTTCACAACACAGTTCTATACAAGCCTGAACACAGGCTGTAGAAATGCCTTAATAAAGTTTTTAACAACACAATTCCACACTATCAATTTATGCATTTCTTCCTGTTAATAAATGGACAGAATTACTGGTACCATAAACCAGAAATGATGCAAAAAAGAGGTCTACTAAAATGTTCTAAGCATGGGCAACAACCTAGCTCTCAAAAATTAGGAAGCCAGAATCTTCTCCCTCTCCCCAAAGCCATTTTTCAGGCTTAGATGAAAACCTCCATGCAATATCCCTGAAACCTATTTGCACAGAACATTTGAGAAAAGGACCATGTCAAGAGCAGGGTGAACACACTTAAAGCCTGAAATTTCCATGGAATGTCACAAGGGCATACACCATAGCCACCTTTAGTTTCCTTCTGCATGAAGTTATGACTTGGCTATCTAAGCAGCAACACTAAAAGACCATCTGTGAGGCCTGGACAGTCCCAAAAGCTAGATGTCTTACTGCTGCCAGAATATCTAACTTTAGCTCCATGGTTTAAAAGAGCAAACATTCTTCATTTTCTGCTTTTAGAAAGCCCTATTTTCTCTGCACCCAGAACTGACCACACAAAAACCTCTGCAGGGCATCTGGGAGCCACTTGAAATCTCCCCTGCACCCACAAAGGCCACAGCCATACACAAAGACCACGCAAATGCAAAAAAGTGGTCACCACACTTCACTGCAGTCCGATAAAGTCAAGCACACCCCTGCTCTCACATGTGCTGCAAGTGAACATTCCCATCTGCCTCCATTGCTTACTCACAGCCTGTGTGGATGTATAGTCTTTATTCTATAGCCCCAGAGTTGAGGAAGGGTCCATTCCTTCAGCCTTGTCCTCTCACCTTCTCCTGGGTCCAGCAGTAGCAGTCATTTTCTCAGTTTCAGTAGCTGGTGCAGCGCTGTGTTTTTGACTTTCAGCCTGGGAACAGCGCTGATAGCACCAATGTTTTTAGTTGTTGCTCAGTGATGTTTACTCTGACCAAGGACTTTCTGAGTCTCATGCTCTGCCAGGGAGGAGGGGAAGCTGGGAGGAAACAGAGACAAAACACCTAACCCAAACTGACCAAAGAGGTATTCCATACCACAGCACATCATGGCCAGTATATAAACTGGGGGGAGTCACCCAGATGACTGCTCAGGTCAGGCTGGGTATCAGTTAGTGGATGGTGAGGTGTTGTATTCTCTTTCCTTGTTATTTCCCTTACCATTATTACCACTGGTGGTAGCAGCAGTGGTTTGTGTTACACCTTAGTTACTGGGCTGTTCTTATCTCAACCCATTTGAGTTACGTTCTTTTGATTCTTTCCCATCCCTGTGGGAGCCAGGCGAGGAAGTGGGCATGGGGGGCAGTGAGCAAGCAGCTGCATGGTTCTGGGTTACCGGCTGGGCTTAAACCACAACACACCCCACCTGCACTAAGCACCCCACAGCTGATATAAGCCCAGGAAAGAGAAACGGAAATAAAATGATACAGCTGCAGGAGCATGGGTAGTCAAGGAGTACATGTCTGTTGTGTACTTTCCAGCACATTTACCTCAGGAATAGCATCCCAGGTGAAAAGGACGAAAGACAATGTGGAAGCAAACCACAGTAAGCCAGTGCAAAGGCTATTTCCACCCCTTTTTGAATCAGAGACGCAAAGCTGGCCTTAACAACGGAATTAACTGCGGAGGAAAGCGGCACCTTCACTGCCCGGCCCTCATGAAACCCCCGGCCTCGGGACACCGCCCATTCCCACAGCGCCACCTCAGCCAATCAGCGCAAAGATGACAGCAGCCGGCTTCGGTTTGTTTTCCTTTAAGCCCGCCTCTGCCTCGCTGCTCGCCAATCAGAATGCACCATCGTGAAGCCGTTGGGAAGGCTTTCTACGCAACCGGTGCGCGACAGTTTTCCATTGGAGGAAGAAAGTCAAGGGCTCAGCCAATGAGATAGCGCAGACTAGCGGGAGAGGACAGTTCAAACCGGTAGCTGCCCGGGAGCGACGCCATGGTGAAGCAGGTGAGGGTTGGGGCCATGGCCAGGCCGGGATCCCCCAGCGCTGCCTCAGCCGAGGCCGGACTCTCGGCCCCCGGGTGATCTCCTCCCTCTCCTCCAGCCACAGGCCTGCGCGATGTTGGGGGGTAGCTTTGATTCCTCTGATGAAGACGATGCTGAGGAGGACGAGAAGCCTTTCCATATTTCCTGGTGAGACGTACTCTGAGGCGGAGGCCGGTGTTTTTTCCCTTAGAAACTCCACAGGAGTTAGCGTTAAATCCCTGTCTTGCAAAACGGAAGGATTTTTTCCTGAAGGAAACCTGGTGCCCTGTCGGAGCAAGGACGAGGTCGTGGTTGCTAGGATAGTGCCCCTGACAAGGGATTAAGTTGGTGCTGCTGCAGAGAAACAAACAAGCAGCCTTTCAGTACCTAAAGCGTGCCTGCCAGAAAGCTCGAGAGAGGCTTTTGCCAAGGGCGTGTAGTAACAGGGCAAGGGGGAATGGCTTTAAACTGACAGAGGGGAGATTTAGACCAGATATTAGGAAGAAGTTCTTCCCTGTGAGGGTGCTGGGGCACTGCCCGGGTTGCCCAGAGAAGCTGTGGCTGCCCCACCCCTGGAAGTGTTCAAAGCCAGGTTGGATGGGGCTTGGAGCAATCTGGTCTAGTGGGTTCCAAGCAGGAGCTTGGAACTCGGTGAGCTTTGAGGTCCCTTCCAACCCAAACCATTCTGTGACCCTGCGATGTGGGGGTCAGCTCCACTTTGGAAATGTTTACTAGTCACTGTCAGTCTATATACCTACCTATATAGTATAAGTGTAGTCTAGTCTACCTACCTATATAGGCAGGTATTCTATTTAAATAATAAAACGTTCTCTTCTCATTTTTATCTTATTTCCTGACAGGTTGCCTTTGACTCCTGTCTACTCTTCTGAGTTCCTGGGATTATGTTCCCTTCCAGGTAAGAAGCATGCACTGAAATTTGCAGGCCTGTTTGAAGCTGAAGAGAGGTAATAACTTGTACCCCACAATTCTGTGTTGCATTTACTCAGTGCAGTGACTTGCTTTACAATCTTCCACTGGAATAATTGTTTCAGAAATACGAAAGCTAATTTGGATGAAAGATCATATGGTAGAATGCTAACGGAATAATGAAGAGGGGGAATTTTTAATGTGATTTGTGCTGAATATGACAGAACAGGGAACTTACTTTCCTATTAGTCAACTAGACAATCTTAAGTGATCAATATCCAGCCCTTTTTCTCCTTTTTTTTTTTTTGCGTTTTGTGAGGCCTCCTTTATGTTTTATTTTATTTTCATAGTTGTACCCTGGTTTATAACATCCAAAACTTTTCATCTGGAAAATGCATAACAGCTTAAAGCCATGGGCAGATGTTTGCAATCCTATCACATTACAGCGTTAAGCAGATAATGGTGCTTAAACTGACTTCTGCACTAGTGATCTATTTGCAAAAAGAAGAACTGTGTTTTACTTGTTCTTTGGTTTGGGGGGTAGGTTGTATGTGCTCTGTTCTTAATCTGTCGCAGCCATTCCATAAATGTCACTTACCCACAGTGGTAATTGTTACTCATCATTTGTTTTAGGTTGCAGGTTTAAAGGTATTAGAAGAAATCTTCAGAAAGATATAGGTGAGTCTTCTGGCCAGTGTGTAAGTACCTCTCATTTCCATGTAATAGCAAGAACAATGTGCAGGTAAACTGAAAGCATAAGTTACTAGAGGTTTACTGTGTCTGGAGACTGCTGGAGTTACTGTTCATCTAACCTGGGCATAAGGATCCAGACATCTGGTATCTAACCCAGTGGTGTTTTACTGATGCTTTTACAGTGTTTGCTATAGTTGTCCATGTACATGCCACAATATTGCATGAATGCAAGGTAGTTATTTACAAAGTTTTGCTGGGGGTATGTCCAGCAGCAGTGTTTGTCTGAGTTTTAGTAACACTGCTTGAAGATACAGCAAATACGTTAGCACAGTCACTGTTATGAGTACTAGACATCATTTTAAAGTGTACAGTGCCACTTTCTCTAGCTTCTCTACCGAATATCGAATAGTCAGGGTGTTTCCAGGCTGGAACTAAACAGGCATGTGTGTATCTTGCACAGTAACCATAAGGTCTGCTAAGTCATGTGCAGGAGACAGCATCTTCAAAGCAGATAGGGTCAAGATGAATTACAAACTTGTAACCTTTTCTTCCCAGAGAAAAGCGAGATTGTGACTGAAAAGATGAAATTATGCAAAGATTGGTGTTGGATATTCATCCATAGAAACTAGAAGAGCAGAAAGTAATAGCAAAACAAAAATAGCAGCCCTCTAATACCTAAAGGGGGCTTATGAGAAAGCTGGAGAGGGACTTCTGACAAAGGCATGTAGAATCATAGTTAGGGTTGGAAAGGACTTTAAGATCATCCAGTTCCAACCCCCTGCCATAAGCAGGGACACCTCACACTAAACCATGCCACCCAAGGCTTCATCCAATCTGGCCTTGAACACTTGAACACTACCAGGGATGGAGCACTCACAACTTCCTTGGGCAACCCATTCCAGCATCTCACCACCCTAACAGGAAAGAATTTCTTCCTTAGATCCAATCTAAACCTCCCCTGTTTAAGTTTGAACCCGTTCCCCCGTGTCCTGTCACTACAGTCCCTAATGAAGAGCCCCTCCCCAGCAGCCCTATAGGCCCCCTTCAGATACTGGAAGGCTGCTATGAGGTCTCCACGCAGCCTTCTCTTCTCTAGGCTGATCAGTCCCAACTCTCTCAGCCTGTCTTCATATGGGAGATGCTCCAGTCCCCCAATCATCCTTGTGGCCTCCTCTGGACCTTTTCCAACAGCTCCATGTCCTTTTTATGTTGAGGACACCAGAACTGCACACAATGCTCCAGGTGAGGTCTCACGAGAGCAGAGCAGAGGGGCAGGATCACCTCCTTTGACCTGCTGGTCACGCTCCTTTTGATGCAGCCCAGGGTACGGTTGCTTTCTGGGCTGCAAGTGCACACTGAGGCTGGCTCATGTTCATGTTCTCATCGACCACCACCCCCAAGTCCTTCTCTGCAGGGCTGCTCTGAATCTCCTCTTTGCCCAACCTGTACCTGTGCCTGGGATTGCTCCAACCCAGGTGTAGGACTTTGCACTTGTCATGGTTAAACTTCATGAGGTTGGCATCAGCCCACCTCACAAGTGTGTCAAGGTCCCTCTGGATGGCATTCCTTCCCTCCAGTGTATCTACAGAACCACACAGCTTGGTGTCATTGGAAAACTTGCTGAGGGTGTGCTCAATCCCACTGTCCATGTCAGCAACAAAGATATAGTAATAGAATAAGGGGGAATGGTTTTAACCCAACAGAGGGGAGATTTAGATTAGATATTAGGAAATTCTTCACTATGAGGGTGGTGAGGCACCGGCAGAGGTTGCCCAGAGAAACTGTGGCTGCCTCATTCAAGGCCAGGTTGGATGGGGCTTGGAGCAATCTGGTCTAATGGAAGGTGTCCCTGCCTGTGGCAGAGGGTTGGAACTAAAGGATCTTTAAGGTCCCTTCCAACCCAAACCATTCTGTGATTCTGAGATTCAAAACCCCATAGTGTTTGGACACAGTCACAGCTGGAGACAAGACAGAATCATGCTTAAGGTAGCGGCAGTAGCAAACTGTTCCAAATGCCAACATGCCTTCTAGTTAGGCTTGTCTCAAGACTCACTCTGAACTGAGAAAATTCCTCTCATGGCTTAACTGAAAGCAAATGTGGGAGAGAATCAGTAGAAGTACATACTGCTCAAAGCAAAGTTGCTGACTCCTGTTGGCTTATCCTCAAAGATTAAACAAGAGAACCAGTACCAAGTAGCTTATCTGTTTATCCTTGAGCTTGACAGGCTTTTGCTTATTTGCAAATGTCTTAATCTGTTTGCAGAAGAACTAAAGAGCTGTGGCACCCAGGATGTATTTGTGCTCTGTACCAGAGGAGAGCTCTTAAAATACCGAGTGCCAAACCTAATAGATGTCTACCAACAGCATGGGATCTGTGTGCACCACTATCCTATTCCTGATGGAGAAGCTCCTGACATTGCAAACTGCTGCAGAATCCTGGAAGAGCTCAGAAGCTGCCTGGAAAGTAACAGGAAAACAATCATACAGTAGGTTCTGGTTACCTCTCTTTCACCCCATGTTCTGTGTAAGATACCAGTTTCTCTCTAGATGTGTGACTAGCTGAAACAGAATCCTCAAACAGTTGCATTCTTTAGGGTTAGTTCAAGCTGTGAAAAACTGCTTGTTTCTTCTAGTGCACCTTTTTTGAGCTATTTGTCTTTTATAAGATTTGAATCTCTCCTTTCCCTTAGCTCTGTCCAGCAAGCCTTTCAAAGTGTGTGCTGGATGGCATCATGTTTCTCATTGCTGCTAGCCTAGCTGGATGTGAGTTGGATACAATATGAGTTGTAAACTAAAGCAGCTGTTTCAGAGGATACCACACTCCTGAACTATTTAAGAAGAACCCTAAGGGTTCCAGCAGTGCAAAATTCACTCTTGAATTGCATGACACTCATGTAAAGTTATTTCTTTGGACACCTGTAGCTGAACTCAGGGTAGAGGGGAAAAGCTTTCCAAGTTCTGTGCATGACCCTGCTCACAGCTCTCACACATACATCAGTGGAGTCTTTGGGCTCCCTGCTGATGCAGAACCCTGCTCACAGATATCAACCAAGCTTTAATGTGGAGTAGAAGTGAAAGAAAATTGAGGGTGTCCATCTTTACGCTGTTTTGTGGCCTCCTGTGCCGTTGAGACTATCCCCATCAATGAAGGGGAATGTTAAAACCACGGTTTCTCTAGAAAAATGCTTCTTAAGGAAGGTCTGAAGAATAAATGGAAATAGTCTTGTAGGTAGTTTGGACTTTCTTGCACCACTACTCCTCTTGATTGTATTGAGACAAGAGTTATCTATGAATTTATGTATTATGGGGGCTCTGGGTGTTGCAGTGTCCTACTTGTTACAACCAAATGTTTTCTTCTCTTTCAGCTGTTACAGTGGCCTTGGACGCTCATGTCTCAGTAAGCAGTTGTTTTCCCCCTCTCAATGCCTGACTAACCCACCTGACAAACCCATTCTTGTGAGAGAGCTCTGTCTAAAGTAGCAAAATTCTGCTTGAAGTTAACCTGTGGTTACACTGCAAACCATGGCTACAGGTACCAGGCTAGTTAACATATTTGGGCTCATTTTTTGTGAAAGGTACTATCAAACGGTAGTAACATTAGCTGCCTGTATAGAAACCCTTTGGGATGAGGGACATAAGGATTTCATGCTATAGACCTGAGTTTGGAGGTGAGGAGGGTCAGGCAGGGTCAGTCTTTCAGTGAGCCTGACGGAAAGTTCTCTCATATTTTCTGACTCTCCATTTTTGCTGCAAATTTTACTTTTCTCTGACTGACGAGATTGCATTTTCCCCTGAACGTTTCCTCAGGAGAAGGAGATGACCCTATTCCTCTGCATCTTTCCTCAGTGCAATGCTTCCCCTAAAGCTTTCAGGGTCATTAGGTCAGCAAGTGTGGTCAGAAGACACAAAGGGGAATTAACTGTGTGTACTGTGATTCTTGAAGAGCTTGGAATTTGCATCCCAAATACTGCTGGAAAAGAAAGGGGGAAATAGTGGGAGGGTTTTCACCAGTTTCCTGCAGGCTTAGGCAGGAGCAGCAGGTGAACAAGGCAAGCATCAAGAAACAGCATTCAGCAGAAGATCCAACAGATCTGTGACCCTGTTGTGACAAGGCTAAGTTTTGCTGGAGTGGTTTTCATGAAACAAACTATGCAGAAGTGGTGCAGTGCATGTGTGTGTCTGTACCTTTCTCTTACAGTAGCTGCGTGTCTCCTGCTTCAGCTTTTGGATGCTCTGGCACCTCAGCAAGTGATTGACAGCCTCAGAAACCTGAGAGGATCTGGGGCAATACAGACCATCAAGGTAATGAAGCTAGAGCAGGCAATGCATGTGCTGAAATGAGAGTGGAGAACTTGCACAGTCTTCCACTTCACAAAGGGATCCCTCTGTCTGTCTGAGAGACTCCAGAGCTGGTGCCCCTGCTGCTCCCCAGGGTTCAGCTACTTCTAGCTTTCTGCTTCTGTGCTGATTCTGTCTTCTTCTGCTGCTGCTGAATTCACCAGCTGTTCTACCTGTCTGTTCATCATCATTAGTAAGTTTCTGCTTTCTTCTTATTCCTACTCATAACTCAACTATTCTCTCTTTCTCTGTTCCTCACATTCTACTCACAATTTGGGCACCTGCTTGATTTTTCTGCCTTGGTTTTGTTCCACCCTCCTAACGCAGCCACGTTCATCTCCTGTAGTTATCACATCAAACTACTGGCAGGTTTTTTAAAGAAGTATCCCTAGCATTAGTGGTGAAACCTACATGGACAGAGGCCTAAGTTACTGAGCATAATGGGTTTTACTACTTTTGGTGGGATTTTCAGCTACTCTATACATTTTCTGTTGATAGGAGTCCTAGAGGTAATGCTCATAACACAGTTCTGTGTGCAGGAAAGGATCTGATGGTTTAAGAGTTTACAAGATAGCAGTTTTTGAAGAGAAAGATTTGCCTGAAGACTGTCTCTGTTAGCTCTAAGCCTTTCTGGTCTTGTTTAAACTACTCACTGAAAACCATTTTTCCACAACCCAAGAGGCAGGTGGGGAGCAGCTTGTGTCCTTGACTGAAGAGAAACCCTCACAGACACTTGGGTCGGGTGATCTGTCCTTCAGCTTCTGCTGAGCAGTGGTTTTATTTCACTTTGAACTTGTAACTTTTTTGAGCATATGATATATGAGTTGACCTAAGAACTCTTACTACAAACTGTTGTAAGTGATACTTAGCTGTGTTCCACATCAAGGGCTCCTTATGGAAAGACTAATATTTTTGGTGACCCAATTAAAGCAGCTTTGAATTCTGACATGAAACTCCCACCTATGAGGCCCGTGGTTTGTGTTACCTTGAGCTCATGTGTGGCCTTTATGAGGAACCACAGGGTCCAAGCCAAGATCCATATCACAGAGTATTTGGAATCAGCACAAGAAGAGCAAGTGAATGAACAAATGAATGTGCAGGTTTTATCCTGGGGTATCAAACAGTTTTTTAAGATGGGTACTGCCTCTTCTGAGCACTCACTGCAAATCTGGTTGTGCTTTTTCAGCAATACAATTACCTCCATGACTTCCGAGAGAACCTGGCTGCACACCTGGTGACAAAGAACACAACACCGAGATCGGTGTCGCGGTAACTAATACCAGCGTGGTGTGTCTTTGTGTCTACATGGCTGCAGCTGGCAGACACTTGGGCAAGACACTTCGCTCCTGACCTTTACAGTCTCCTCATTGGTACTGCATGTATGACACAGCTGCTTGCTTCCAAATATCTGTGTAAAGCTTTGGGGTGTGGGGGAAGGAAATCCTACAGGGTATTCAGGATCTTCCTCTATTTGGTAGTTTTTAATATGCATGGCCTTAAAAACACATGGAAGTGTACTTGTGTTCATTGCTGTTCTGCTGGTGGCCTACATGCCTCATCTCATGCACTTCTTTGTAGTATTATAATGACTTTTGCAGAATGTCTTCACTTTTAACATCACTTGGTACCAACCACACACATCTGCTGCCACTGAACCGGTATGCTGACGTTTTCATATTGAGGTCCAAAGGGCTGCTTCCAGAAGGTGTATTTTCCAAGCAGAAGAGAGGCTAGGCTGGCAAAGTAGTGGCTACATTTCAGTTTGACTTCATCTCTACTTCACATAGTGTGAGAACTGGGACAAGTTATTGGATGTGAAGGTAGTATCTGTGAGGAAGCAGAATAGCCTGTAGCTCCTCACAGCTAAATGCAGAATTCTGGTGCCAATAGACTGGCTTTTACTGCAGTGTGTCAGGGAGGGAAAAGGAGGGGAAGTGAAGGGTAACTCCTCTGCTGCCTTTGTAAGAGTGTCATGCTGGGGTAATGTAGCTAGATAAAAATTACACTGGGGCTGTTTAAGAAAAATCCCTTGGCTGTAGCTTTAAACCAAATGAGAGTCAAGTATGAAAAGTTTCCTGCTGGAGTTCTTGCTCCTCTCAACTAGGAAGAGCTCATTCTGAAATATTACAGTTCTGCTCTTGGTGTGTTCAGTGCTACTTAGGAATGAGACCCCTCATTCCCAAAGGAGGTTTTGTACTGAAGATCTGTGACAAACCAAGCAGGTGGGGTTTTACATTAATGTGATAGGAGGAGCTGCTGCCCTGTAGCTGTGTGAGTGAGTTTCTGGTACAGCAGTTCTGCATACTAATGCTGTACCAGCATTAAATAAACAGCTGTATGCTGAAGAGAACCTCACAGAAAGATTCCTGTAATGGTCCACATCCCTTCCCTTTACCTATCCCTACTTGTAAAGACCAGGGAAGATGAACAGGCTCCTGAAGCAAACATTTAAATCAGTTGTGTTCCATCCCAAGGAAGCGACAAACATCTGTTTCAGTGC
Source organism: Agapornis roseicollis (assembly GCA_002631895.1). NCBI lineage: Eukaryota > Metazoa > Chordata > Aves > Psittaciformes > Psittacidae > Agapornis > Agapornis roseicollis. The sequence goes on from NDXB01018469.1 coordinate 39,524, forward strand.
CTGGGTGTCCTGTGACGCCCTATGAGGTAAGTTTTGGCTCCAGGAAACACAGTGTCTTCTGCTATTAGACAAATGAGTGATGTCAAGGAACTGTTGCCCATGGGCTGAAGTCACTGTGTGGCTGCTGTCAGTGGTGTGTCAGCATTTCAACTGTCCTCCTGTCTTCCTGCAGTTAATTCTAAGTGCCTTTCTCCCTGCTGAGTGCTTGAGGAAACCAGCTGGTTACCTGCCCCACACCAGCACCTTCCTGTGCTCCCCAAACCTGCAGCCAGCACTTCCCTATAGCCACAGCAACTCAAGGATTCACAGATCATTTTGGTAACTCCAAGTCAGAAGTTGTGCCATGAGACTGACACAGCACTGGTGGCTGTGAGTTGAAGTAGATCTTGCAGCTTTGTGAGTTTTAAAATTCACCACTCTCCATTAACGCATTGTTTGAACCCAGACACTTGAACGCACACTTAAAGGTGATTTCTACAGATAGTGTTTAATTAGCTTTTACTGCCATTCCCTTTTCCACCCCTAAAGCAGACAACAGGAACTCTCACAGTTTTCACAGCATGGAATCGCTTACAGAAAATGCTTTGCTGCAAACATGCATTGTTCCCTCTCCAACATTGCTCCCAGCACACAAATAGCAACACAGAAAAAGTGTCTGTGTTCCTTCCTCAGTGACTGATCCTTGCAACTGATGGTGCTCAGACAGCTCAGCAGGAAACTCACACGGAGAGAAATGTTCTTCAGTTTCTTCATATCTTTCACCTGGAGCTCCAAAGATCAGTTATCATCAGGTCTGCAGTTTGGACACAAACCAGCTGGTACTCCAGCTGCACAGCACGTGTGGGTCTCCACAGGTACCAGTGGCTCTCACAAGTGAGGCACCAGACACAGCTGATCACATTCATACCACCCAGCAGGGTGCTGGTTGACACCATTTTTAAAGTGTACAGAAACCAGTTTCAAGACTGTTTTCTAAGGACCCCACTATCATGCTGTGTTCTCATAGGACTTCTTAACTCCTGACTCATATTTCTGACCTTTCCCTGTGATGTTTTGACACTTCAAAGACCTTTGAACTGAGATGAAATTCCTCAGTTCTGTGTTGAACCACAGTGGGCAGAGCAGGGAAGGCTCCAAATGAGCATTTTGCTCCTGGGGTTAATGGTAATTTCAGCTTCACCAGCACAGTTGCCATTCCCACCTCTTGAATTCCCTTGTTCAGGAATACCCAGAGGTGCTTTCACATTAGATGTGGGAAGCCGGTCATTGCTGAGACAGTGCAATGTTGCAAGCACTTGGTTAAGTATTCCTCTGCAAAGCCTCCACAGCTGGAGGGGGGCTTCAGAAGAAGCTATGAGCTGGATGCAGTACATCCTACATGTCTTACTCTGAAGGGTAACTTGCCTTACATCAGCCCAGTACCAATGGAATGAGAGGCAGCTGAGGGTTTGTGAGCCAATCAGTCTCATTTCTTTAACAGATTAATAAAGATCTGAACATAAGAAGGGATTAATGAGCTTTGCTACTGCATTAGAGCACTCTCTGAAAGCAGCTAAAGCAGCAGAATAAAGGTGATCCAGCAGGAACAATATTCCCAGGTTCCAAAAAGCCTTTCAAAAATTCTTCTGCTGAAAGCTCAGAATTATAATTCATAAGGAATAAAATCCTTGCCAACGAACGACTGATAGAAAACGATTTGGGAATGGGAGTTGAGGAGGCACAGAAAACCAGCCCTGGCATTAACACCTGCGACTGGCACAGATGTTTTGGGACAGTCATGACAATAAAACCACGCATTGTCACACTGAATGCCTGAGCAGGGATGGTGTGGGAAGGGAAGTGTCAATAAATGCAACCAGGAAACACATGTGAAAACAACAATTTTATATATGTAGTAATAAGGTGCCAGGTGTCTATTATTACTTAAGAAAGAGAATTTGCAGTTATCACAGCTTGAATTCTCATACCCCCAGTACATTATAGTAAGAGGAGAGGAATTCAGAAGCGGGAAGTTGCATTGCAATTCCCTGGAGAGCCATGCTTTGTGTGATGACAACAGGTTAGAAATGGAAAATCTGCAGAGAAGAAGGGACCATTAACAAAGCTGGAGAAGGACTTCCAATAGAGGAGAGGTTAAACGGGCACCCCCGCTTGGACAGCTGATGTGGTGAAGGTGTATTCACTCATGACCAGCAGAAATAAGGTGGCAAGAGGGAAATTTTCAGTACCTTTTAAAAAAATACGAGCTATGGGGCACCAGGTGAAGTGCGGCAGAACTTTTAAGCAGGTACTTTTTGCATACAGAGTAATTCCACTGAAGACCTCACTGCCTGTCAGGGATCTTCCATAGTGGGTTATGAATACTCAAAAAGCAACTGAATTAACAGAAGAAAAGCTGTTCAAGGGCTGTTGAAGATGCTCAACCTATAGCTCAGGACATCTGTAACATATCCTAATACATTCTCTCGCTGCTCAGGCAGAGATACTCAGTACCTGCCCTGTTTCATATTCTTTTTCCTCTGCCATTGCTGCTCTCCAACACACCAGCATTGGAGTATCCAAATTTCTGGCTGAAGCCAGTGCAGCCATTGTACAGCTCTTACTGCATCCAACACCCAAGACACCCAAAGTGAACAAATAGACAGTTTATACAAAAAAAGTTTTACTAAAACTGGGCACCTATTCATTATTCTCCAGCACAGGTGAACGAAACAGATTCCTAATTATTACTCCTAAATTTGGCTGTTTGCAGCCACAATTTACAATGCAGTACTATCAGTTTATCTGAAACATCTTTACCCCCACCCCATCTACCATTTATCTGCAGACCCAGGAAAAATAAAAGCAGGAAAGCAGAGCTTCCCTTTTCCAGGCATAACTTGATTCAGTGTTTTTAAAAGGTATGCAATTATCCATCATAAAACAAAGAGGTGAACACTCCAAGTAGCTGTTCTGTTCAACCAAGGCACCAGGTAAAGTAAGTGTTTCTGAATTTGAGAATCATTTTGTAGTTATCATTCTTTATTGCACTAAGGAACATCAGGGCAGCTTCACAATTCCACTTTCTGCTTTGAAAAGGTCTGTAGTATTATTCAAGAGAAATTTCACACATGTCCTGGTTTCAGCTGGGATAGAGTTAATTTCCTTCCTAGTAGCTGGTGCAGAGTTGTGCCTGGGCTTTAGTCTGAGAATAATGCTGGATAACACACCAAGGTTTCAATTGTTGCTTAGCGTTTACCCCCAGTCAAGGACTTCTCAGTCTCATGCTCTGCCACTGAGGAGGGGAACAAGAAGCCAGGAGAGAGCAGAGACAGGACCCCTGTCCCAAAGTAGCCAAAGGGGTATTCCATACCACAGCATGTCATGCCCAGTACATAAGCTGGGGGGAGTCACATGGAAGGGACAGAGCAATTGGATTGTGCATCACTTGTGTTTTCTGAACTTTCTTCTCTATTACTGTTGGTATCCTTTCTATTCACTATTTTCTATTAACGCTTTTTTATTTTAGTTATTGGATTGCTCTTATCTCAACCCGTGGGGGTTACACTCTTTAGATTCTCCTCCCCATCCTGCTCAGGGGAGGCAGAAAGGTGGAGCGAGCGAGCAGCTGCCTGGTGCTGAGTTACTGGCTGGGTTTAAACCACGATAAAAAGTTACTCAAAGAGTAACTTCAATTTTCATCATTGGACTCAATAAATGCTGCAGATTTGTCCATTTGTTAATAAGACAGCACACACATTAACAAAAACAACCGTCATCATTTAAATTCATTCCTTTGTGGACAATTCAACTTCTACCACAATGACAGATACTCGAGATTAAAGCAAGGTTAACATTTGGAGAAAATACAGAGCTCTCTGAACCATGCATGTACAGGGAAAACTAACCAGATAGAAAATAAACCTCAAAATAAACCAAAATAGAAGTCTTACTTTAGCAATTGTGTCCATGAATTCATCTCCTAAGACCAATGTCACCTACAGGTAAAGCACAGACAGCACTTCCAGTCCTTCCCAAGCCCTCAGCACCTACAGCTGATTTACAGTTAGAGTGGGATATGCAAGTCCAGATGAGCCACTACAAAGCCCAGCCTAAAGGAGACCCTTAGTGTGCTAAGGCTAGTCAGTAACCAACACCTATGTGGAGATTAGGGCTGTTCCTTGTGGAGTGCGAAGTCAAAACTTTTCAAACCCAGTAATCTTTGTACTCATTTACACGATTCATTCATTTCAGTGTCCCAGTAAAATATAAGAAAACAGTCTTTCCACAAGTATAAAATGTGGAAATGTTTTAAAAAGAGGGGTCATTGTTTTCTAACGCAAATGCGATCGCCAGATTCCGTGTTTAATCTTGGTACGAGGTTCTCGTTGCAAAGAATCCATGTTTTGTGGCTTTTGCATGCACTTAACTGGAAGGAAGCTTGCTGAATGCCTTCTTATGAGCTCACCAGAACATAAATCATGCTGGAAAATAAAACAAAAATATTACGATGCATCATTTTCATTAGGGTTATACATTTAATTCTACATATGTATCCTATATTCTAAGGCACAGACCTGTGACAGGCACAGGGATTGTGCCTGAAGGCTTTACAGAAAACATCAGAGGGGCATTATAAAGCACAACACAAGCCAATGCAACCGCCAATTGTCACTAGAGCAAGTGACACGCTAACAGGGAGCCTGTATAATCACAACGCTGATGTGCCAAAAGCCTCAACTGTTGCAGCTGTGTTGCAGGAAGCCCAGCATGCTCAGGGGAAGGGCTGCACACTGCTTCTGTGTCTCACCACCCTAGTGAAAACCTGGCTCTGGTTAGGAGGAAGAACCAGGGTTCTGTGCCTCTGGCTTTTGTGCCTCCCACCACGTTAACGCTCAGAATGACTCTTCTACCTTTGACTTCAACAAAGATCATATTTACATCAATATAACTACTTATTCCATAAATATTCTGAATGAAAACAGGGGGGATTACAGTATGTTAAATGAGGAAGAAAAGCTTGGAGCTTTCCAGCCTCCAGTCCCGGTATGCATATTCAAAATAGTAATTCTGGCCAAGTTAAGACTTACATTTTGAAACATAATAAATGGTGACTGGATTCTTTTTCAGGGAAGTTGGCACTATGTATGTTCCCATACACAAAATCTCTCTTGTGCAACAAGACAAAATGTCAGATTGAAAATCAGACGGGAGACAGAGGAAAAACAAAACTTACCCATATAAGTAGTAAAAAAATGATAGAAGGTAGAATGCTAATTTGCACCATCCTTCTTTCTGGCAATAGGCTAATATATCCGCGTTCATGATGGTTGTAGGATCATACAGACCAGGGCCACTCATCACAGGTCTACTCATGTATCTGAAAGCGATACACAGTCAGTTTTGGGGTGATGGGAAGCATCGGTTCCAGCCCACTCCCAACCTCCTCCCCAGGTAATAGCAGAGCCAGGACAAGGAATCACACCCCTCAGAAAAGCCCATCAGCTCCATGTAGGAGATGGCAAACCACAAAAGTGATACAAAGCTCCCAACTGAACCTGCCTATGGAAGAGCTTTCACAGGCTCACCTCACCATGACAGCTCTCTTCAGCCTTAAACCATGCTGAGCTCTGGTACACCAAAAGGAAGTAGGACAAATTTAGAAACAAATGAAAACCAGGATTCCTTATAAAAGCATTGGAGAAGCTGCAGAAGAGACCAGCATACAACCCCGTGTAACCAACAGCTTGTCCTCATTAAAGAACACATGCTGGCTGCCACACTGAAGGAATACTCATAAGGACCAGTACATGATGAGCCTGAAAACGTAGTTTAACACAGGCTGCTAGCAAAAGGAACAGTCCTACCTCCACCCCTCCTCTTACCGGGACTGGTACAGACATTGCTGCACAGTGGAAGCTGTTCAGCTGGGTTACAAATTACCCAGACCAGCTCCCTCCTGAGCTCCCTGCACAGGCCTAATACCAGCACAGGCAGAGGCGGAACCCACACTGCAGTGGAGGAAAGCAGGATTGCGGCTGCTGTCAGCAAGACATAGTGTGAGCCAGCACAAGAGAGTAAAACCCAAAAGTGACAACAGAGAAAGTGATGGTTCTTCTAGCCATGACATAAACCTCCTCAATGCCCTACCAGAAAGCATCTTTATTTGCCAAAGACACAGAACACTTAACAGGAAGCACTGCGACAGGAGAATGAATAACAATTAACATGAGTGCAGATGCCAGACTCGTCAATATTACCTCCAAATATGGTAAGCCAGCAAAGGCATATTGAGACCCAGCGTAAGCCACTCTGCTGCACAGAGAAACATAACACAGAAGAATGCATGGATGAGGTATTCTGGAAGTACAAGCTGGAAAAGAAAAATATGAGTTAGGAAGTCTCAATTACTCAAAGCAAAATGCACGGGGTTTAATTTATTAAAATATTACTCAAAAACAATGGTAACAAGAGTGCAGAAAGTGAAAACAACAGCCAGCAGTGTGTGCCTTGCTGTTTTCACATGGTAATTCATGAACTGTGAAGAAAAATTTACAAAGCTAAATGCTCACACCATTTTTTATTCCTTCTATTAATTTAAGTGCACCATTAACAGGTTCTGTGCTTTGTACATGACCTTCACAACAGAAGAGATCATAGAGATATTTCTACTCATGCAACCATGAAATATCAGTAGGAAACATGCTCCATAGAACAGCTTATAGGCAAAAAGATGTTTTGTTTTTCCCTGTTTTACAGCTTTGATTTGGTATTCATTCAAGCATCACTTTCCAAAGTCAAACTACTGCCAGGATGTAGCCCCACAGGCAGAGCTTCACACACCAGAGCAACGGTAACAGTGCCTGTGGCACACAAGGAGGGCGCAACAGCAGCCACACACATAGTTTGTTGACCAGTTTCGTTTTCCTTCCCCAGTGTGCATGCTCTCCAGCATCATGCTTCCCAGCAGAAGCCCACAGGGCTAATTGTCAGTTTACTACGAAATCACAGGAAGCGTGAAATGCCGGGTAGTATTAGTGCTATTAATAGGAATCACATGGAGAGATACAAAGATTAAACGCATGCAAAGAGCCAGCAGAAGGCCACACCCACCACAAGAGTAAGCTCTTCTAAAACAAATCACCCCAAAGTGATACGGGTTACTCCTTTACCATGTAGCTCAGGAAAGAGGAAATCTGTACACTTCTGACTTCTCAACTCAGGACACTAAAACATCTCCTCATGAAAAACAGAATCATAGCATCATAGAATAGTTAGGGTTGGAAAGGACCTTAAGATCATCCAGTTCCAACCCCCCTGCC
>NDXB01018469.1:46910-76204 GCA_002631895.1 Agapornis roseicollis
GTCACCCAGGGTCCAACCTGGCCTTGAACACTGCCAGGGATGGAGCACTCACAACCTCCCTGGCCAACCCATTCCAGCGCCTCACCACCCTAACAGGAAAGAATTTCTTCCTTAGAGCCAATCTAAACCTCCCCTGTTTAGGTTTGAACCCGTTCCCCCTTGTCCTGTCACTACAGTCCCTAATGAAGAGCCCCTCCCCAGCAGCCCTATAGGCCCCCTTCAGATACTGGAAGGCTGCTAGGAGGTCTCCACGCAGCCTTCTCTTCCCCAGGCTCAACAGCCCCAACTTTCTCAGCCTGTCTTCGTATAGGAGGTGCTCCAGTCCCCTGATCATCCTTGTGGCCCTCCCCTGGACTTGTTCCAACAGCTCCATGTCCTTTTTATGTTGAGGACACCAGAACTCCACTTCTACCCAAAGACTTCAATTATCTACATGTGTGCACACACAACATATTCTGCCCCTTTGTGTGTGATATGACTCACGATGCACAGGATAGCTGCACGGAAGTTTCAGTGGTTTAACAGTTTGCTCATTCTCTGTCTGCTTTAAACCCCCCAAAAAAAACTTCCTAGGCATCTAAAACCTACCATCAGACATTCCCACATCACTGCTACAACATTCTGCTTCTCTAAATGAAGAATATCAAACAGAGCAAACTTGAATCAACATCAACAAAAAGAAGCTATCACACAGGAAATGTTTCAAGTAAGTATTTTCATCCAGATCCTTCTTTGTATACTCACCATTTACAATTTGGCATTTACATATCCAAAACACACTGCACTTGGCAGCCTGCTGAGGCAAATTTACCACGTCTGAAAATCTGTAGTTTATTTTAACTACACATCCCAAAACAGGTGTTTTCCTTCTCTTCTTTTTCAGCGCCTACTCCCACACCATAATACCTGTCTCTCAGACCCACTGCACCTGATCCTCCCTGGCTATGCTAAAGGAAAGTTAACTACATGAAATTCCACCATGATATTTATTTCAGAAGCGAGGGAGAAGCTGAGAAGAGACACGACTACAACCGGAGCAGGGAAGAGACAGCATCAGCAGCGTACTGAGCAGTTACTATTTTGGGCTAATCTTTCCTCTGAGGCGCCTCCATTCCTACCAGGATTTTTGATTCTTTGCAGAGGCAAACAGCACTTCAGTGCATTTGTCCAGCACCATTTACAGGATCCCGAGAGTCTGGATCTTAACTTCACTTTTAGTGGCTACTCTACTTTCACAAGAACAGCAAATATGAAGTTATTTAGTATTTTCAGTTCACAAAGCTATCAGATAAATAAACACTACATGCACGTGGGTTAACAGAAGGTTAATATTTGCATTAAACATGCGCATTATAGTACTTCAGAGGTTGCAATAAGATCATAATGCATAAATGTAATGAGAATTTGCCTTTCCCCATACTGTAGCAGGGATGACCGTAGAACAGACCAAGCAAGGGAAACTGTTAGATGCGCAGCCATCGAGTGGCAAACCTCACTCTCCGAGATGCAATCCTCTGCGGGCCACCTCTTCTCCTCCCCACCCATTCTCATGCTGCAGTACTTGCTGGCAATTGATGTGCTGTACATTTAACACTTGGGTTTTCTGCCCCCAACCACTGCAAATTCATTTTTCATTTGCATAATTTACTTAACTCTTCAGAACACAACCCAGGCCACACTGCTGTGCTGCCCTTACATTCTACCTCAGCCAGGCCACACCAAGCTGAAGTAAAACCCATGAGGAATGTACAGAAACCCAGCTGTATCAAACAATATGCTCTTTAAAAAGCATCCCTCTTATTATCAGCCTGTTACAGACATAACCAGATAGTTTGCCTCAAATTCTTTTCATAAACCAAGGAGTGTTGGGAGTTGCATCCAAGAGAGGACAACACCGAGATACACCCCTGATCCTGGAATGGAAAACAAAGAAGTGAAGATAACACCTACCAGGCTGCACCCCCTAAATCCTCTGAGATCAGAATATATTTGGGCAATGCTTAAAAAACAAGTAGTCTCCTAAAATCTCAGAGTTCAGCGAGTCTTGAAAAACACTAGTTATTTCTATCTGAAGTTACTCCAGCTGACCAAGAGGACATCTAACAGGCATGTAACAGTTTTCCCCACTTCACTGGGTAAGCAAGCAAATCATTTTGCACAAAATATGGAAATCCATGGAGTTGTTATAAACCCCGACAAACAAAGAGCGAGCAGATGAACAGGCACACTAAACAGAACAGCTTAATAGTACTAACAAACGTTCCTAACAAAATGAAAGGGAAGTGGCATTAAGAACATTAAACTGAAAAGCAGTACACACCTTTAATGCAATTTTGACTCTTTTAATCTTTTTGACCTTTTCAACTGTCTTTGTGCCGAAAACGTAGAAAGCAGATTGAAAGAATGTTAGTACGACAGCTGACAAGATCACCAGCAGATTAACAACAGTCAGAATATTCAACTTGAAAGTAAAGAATCAGACAAAGACGTTTCCATAGAACTTCTATCAAACAGCCAGGTTTTGTCAACCCAGGTGCAATTCTATTGCCTAGTTTGATTACATCAAACTCCAAAAACAAGCACTTGCATATATTTGTTAACAAAAACCCCAAACTTACAGCATGCTACTCACAGGATTGAGTGTATTACATTGGTCTATGGGATTCTTGTAATCAGTCTTCAGTTCATCAAATGCTATGATCTAGAAAAAAGTAACAATGAAACAGTTGTGATTCTTCAGTCCAGGAGCAAGTGTGTTTTAACCATGAAAAAGTAATGTTTTGGCACAGAGCAGCAACATCCACCCAGAACACTGCTTCTGCCAAGTTCTAACTTCCCAAAGGCGCAGGTCAGACATGTTTAAAACTGGTTATACAAATGAGAAAGCAGAAGACACTTCAGGCATTCAAAGCCCTCTGCCCACTTTCCTGCTTCCCACCAGCAAGGAATTCCCAACATCACTCCCAGCAGCTCCTAACCCCACTCCCTGCACACAAACCAGCTCCATGTGCCCACCCCAAACATCGCCAGTGACTCTTGGTGACCAGCAGGAACCTGACATGGGGCTCCTGAACCAAGAAAAGTCAGCAGCAATCTTTACAGCAGACAGATGGTTTGTCCTATTGTCAAAGTAAGCGCTGACTCCACATATATGTCCAAAAGGTGCATCTATAAAGAAATCACACAGACTTGAGCTTTTCATGTCATAAAAATGAGATGAAGGTGCAGCATGAAACACAACAAAAGCCACTCTATGGAACAAACGTCTTGCCAGACATTATGTTCTCTTCTAGAGAAATATCTCACAGCTGACCCTAGGGTAGGTTCCTATTTGCTCAGCTCTCAAAAATTAAGTCTCAGTATAAAGCACAGAAAAAATACATCACACAACAACACAGAATTCATTAGTTTTGTTAGCAGCCAGACTGACATCTTCATAAGAATCACAGAATGGTTTGGGTTGGAAGGGGCCTTAAAGATCACCCAGTTCCAGCAGGGACACCTTCCACTAGACCAGGTGACTCCAAGCCCTGTCCAACCTGGCCTTGAACATTGCCAGGGATGGGGCAGCCACAGCTTCTCTGGGCACCCTGTGCCAGGGCCTCAGAACCCTCACAGGGAAGAACTTCTGCCTAGTATCTAAACTAAATCCACTCTCTATTTTAAAAAGGCTGCTCTCATTTAAAACACCGCTCAGTTAAACGGTTGTATCTTCTATGAGCGCTCCAAAATCCACGTTATTCGCAGACAAGCACTGCCAGGTTTCTCCCTCTTCAGGCCAAGGATGACGGACGCTGCCTCAGCCCCAGCTCTCGATGGGGCTGTGCCTCGGGAACCGGCCCAGCGCCTGCCGGCCCCGCCGCTCCGGAGCTTGCACTGGGCCCGTTCCCCCGGGCAGGGAGGAGATCCCCGGCTGATCCCCGGAAGCCTCCAGCCCATACGCTGCGGCTCAGGGGGGTTCTCACGGGAGAGACCTGCGTGAACACGCCTCGGCCCTGCCGGCCGTGGCTTTACATTCAGCTCCAGCCGGGCTCAGTGCTCCGAAGGCGGCCTCGGCTGTGCCCGCCTCCCACCCTTCTCCGTGCTGTCTTCGGTCCTCATCTGCCGCCGGCCGGCACACAGAGGGGTACAGCACGTCCCGCCGCGAGAGCGGACGCGGGCCGCCCCTTCAGGCGGACTGACGGGCGCTGCCCTGGCCTGCGGCGGCCCCCGCGGCAGAGCGGCCCGCCAGGCGCCCAGGGACCCCACCCGGAAGGGCCGCACCCCGCACCCCCAGGACCCGCTGTCGGCCTGGCCCGGCTGCCGTCCCCTCAGCCGGGGCGGCGGGAAGGGAGCGGGAGAGCGGCGCCTGAGGCCGCGGAGAAAGGGCGGCGGGAGGAGCGAGCCGCCCGGCCAGCACTCACATGCCAGATGGCGAAGAAGATGAGCGCGGCGGTGAGCAGCAGCGCCAGCATGTAGCAGAACGCGGCGAACGTGAAGGCCATGGCGGCGGGGCCGGGCGAACCGCGGCGGGCTGGGAGGAGCGCGGGGAGAGCCGGGAGCGGGCATTCACCGCCGGGAGGGGCCGCCCGCGGGACCGCGGCGGCGCCCTCTGCCGGGGACCGCCGGCAGTGACCCTCGGGTCCCGGGCGGGCACGGCCGGAACGTGGCGCGGGGTCAAGAGCGGGGAGCGGGCGGTGGCGGTTACCGAGGGGCTGCCCGGCGGCTGTGAGGGGAGGAGGGAAGTGCGTGCCCCTGCGGGGCGGTGTCACTGGGGCTCACAGCCCCCATGGGTACCGTCTGGAGCCTGCCGGGAGGAAACGGACAGAGATGAAGGTGGATTTCACATCGATTTCTGTGTAGCCTTAGGCTCGGTACAAGGAAGAAGTTCTTCCCTGTGAGGCTGGTGAGGCCCTGGCACAGGGTGCCCCGAGAAGCTGTGGCTGCCCCATCCCTGGCAGTGTCCAAGGCCAGGTTGCACAGGGCTTGGAGTAACCTGGCCTAGTGGAAGGTGTCCCTGCTCACGGCAGGGAATTGGAACTGGATGAGCTCTGAGGTCCCTTCCAACCCAAACCATTCTATGACTGATTTTCCTTCTGCAGGATCAGATAAAAGTAATTCCAGCTTTAAGCAGGCATATCTCATGGTGACGGCTAACCTGGTAATTGCTGCAGCCATTACCTCCAAACAGCACAAGTAATGGGGGTTGGCCTAGATGACCTTTGAAGGTCCTTTCCAACCCAAACTATTCTATGATTTCCATAAAATTAATAGCTGCCAAATAAGCAGTGACAGCTGCCAGAAAGCTTTACACACAGTAACTGAGTGTCACATGGAGGGATGAGCAGAAGTTTTATGTCCTTCGCCAAAATAAGAGGGAAAAGTGCAGCAAATGAGTTGTCTTCAGGAAATCAGTTGCTGCAAACATAAAGTTGATCTTTCAGTGTAAAATCACTTACCCACAAACTACTCCCATAAAACCACTGTGGTGTCATTATGAACTTCAACTGAAACCTAGAAAGAGACCTGAAAATTAACCTGAGTGAATATTAATTAAAAGGTAAGAAAATAAAGGAGATGTAGCTCTGACAGTGCATCACAGCCACCCTCCAACACTCCTTATCCCTTGCTCCTGAGGAATGAGTAGAAACAACAGGAAACCAAAGTCTTCCTCTGCAATATTTTATCATTATTATATATTATATGTAACATATATTACATATTATACAGATTATTATATGATCTGTTTTTTTTTGTATAGACAACTTACCAAATGCTTCATTAGGCTGTATTTATTAGCATAGTTCTTTTCCTACCTTGAGAAGACTCCAGCTGCATGGAACACTTATTCCCAAGCCCATCAGACAGGACTCTACTGGAAAACCTGATGTTCTGTCGCCAGACTCCCAGTTTCAGGCTTTTCCTAAGCAGTCCAAGGAGGGTCATTTGCATTGGAAGAGCTGTGGGATGTACAGAAGATGATGTGTGTAAACATCCTGCTATAACTTGGAATGGGGTTGTGCTGCTTTTCAGTTGCAATATGGAAACCAGCTATTTGATCCATTTGAGGTAGAGACGCAGTTACAAAGGCACCCAGATGTAGTGACCTTCTCTGCCTGAAGTGTTGCACCTAGAGCCTCGCTGGCAAGCCAAAGCCCTGCAGAATTACAGGTGTTTTGGCACTAAGCATTTTAATACTGCTCAAGAAAAGAGACCTGACTCCCCACAAGACCAGTAGGAAGCCACCAGGTTCATGTGTAACACAGGAATTTGCGCTTCAAGACACATACATGTGCAGTAAGGACTCCACACAGGATTAAGCCAAGCCAATGTTTGTGTGGCACCTGGGCAGACCAGCACCACACTGTCAAGTGGCTGTTCAAACACACAAGTCATCGCAGCAGCAAGATTTCCTTCCCAGCACTCCAGCTGGTGGGTTTGGACTGGGATTTATGATCTGAATTAGCTGAAACAGGGGAAAGAAAAGGGAAACAATCTGTTCTGTACCTGAATAAGCAATGGGGTTTCATTCAGCGTTCTTTTACAACAGAACATTGTGCAATAGGGATGTGTAGTACCAGAAATAAAAAGGTGTGTCAACCGTGTACTTGTATTTGCAATTAATATTGGTTCTGCCTCAAGGAATGTGACATTTTATTGCCTCTGATGCTTGCATGCCATTCAACTGCAATTATCGTGTCAGGAGAAGTGGAAGGCAGCTGTCATCTCGTGGAACACAGGTCTGTTCATTGAAGGATTTCTTGTGTTATAGATTGTCTTTTTAAGATAACACAAAAGGAAATTAAAAGTAAATTCTACAGAAAAGGGTCTAATCAATTCTCGTTCATTTATTTGGGATCTTAAATAATGTTTCTCAAATCCAATAAAATCAAATCAATCAACCAAAATGAGTATTTGGATTAAGCTTTGTAAACAATGTAAGGAAGACACAGTGGAGATCTGGAGATGGCATACAGCCTTTAATGCACTGTCCTTTTATCCTGGATTCATTGAGTTTAATCCTGATTGGAATCCCAAGGAGAAATGTCAGTGTCTGTTCACTTCATCTTAAATCCCTCTCAAGTATTTTTCCTTGTCAGAAAACAGTTACATCATCAGTCATAATTCAGCACGTTACAGTCAGTTCATAGGGAAGATTTAGGTGAAGAAAGAAGATTTGGGCAGGTCATAACAGCAGTGCTCTGGCAGAGAGTTGCTAGAAAAGGTTACAGAGCAATATCTCTGAATTGTCATGGTAGAAATGCATGGGTTAATGACATCTGTTGACATTAAAAATAATATCCCTGGAAAACAGTCATTTCAGTTACAAGTATCGGGGAAGAATCTGATACTGTCCAACCCAGTAATAAAAATCCTGCTGATTTCAATTATGATTTCACTTCCTGGGTGTTCAGGACAGGAAAATCTGTGTGTTTACCTGCAATTCAGTAGAGACTCCAAGTACCTCTGACATAGCCTAACAGAGGTCACCTTTCTGCACACCTTTTTGATACACGTCAGAAGCAGCAATGCCATCTGCACCTGCTTACCTCACATCTGCGCCAACAGACATCAGGATGGAGGATGGTGGTTCATTGCTCAATCCTTAATCCGCAGGGTGAGAAGATCCCTGGACTTGCAAGGGCACCAGCTTCCTTCCCAAACCAGCTAGTATCCTTCCCTGTTGCACTTGTTAGCTCACCTTTAGAATCCCTGGTTAGACTCTACCATTACGTATGCAACCACATAAACTGATGTCATAAATTCATTTCCAGGTGAAAGTAAATCTCAAGGGAAACCAGAATCACATTTAGAACTCAATTTCAGAACACAGACACTGCCGGGCATCTCACCACATCTCATTATGGAATCCACTTGTGGCCTCAATCCCTCTGACATTTTCTGTCACATGGCAACAGTTTTCTTTTAATACTGAATACTCAACCTGTCTTTTTTAATAATAACAGGCTTTGCTTTTCTATTGCTGTGCTGTTGATGCCTGTCTGTACAATTCTGAGCCCACAGCACAATACCAGCCTGTGATCAGGCAAAGGGACCAATAATTGTTCTTTCAAGAACTATTTTAGAATGCGTTTCAGTATGTGGCTGCTCATTAACAAAGTAAGAGGAGGATTTTCCAAGACATTCTGTGTTTGCCTGTAGCAGTGATGACTCTGGAAATGCCACCCTTAGTCTCTAACTCTTCAAAGAACAACTTTAAATTCCAATCCAAATATAAACCAGCGCAGCAGTGTCAGCCTGAGTAAACAGAAGATGAAGCTGTAGTAGTGGTGTTTTAAGATGGCATCATGTTTGGTACTGAGTGATGACACCTAAAAATATCTCCCTCATTAATTATCACATTGTTAATTGTTTTAGCAGAAACCCCATCACTGCTGGATACGGTGGGAAGATTGCATCAAGGTGCTCACTGGGACAAATGAGGCATTCAGTCCTCTGCCAGATATAACATCATTATTGTTTCTGCCCAAAACAAGGGAAGATGCATGCAACTTTTGCTTTGTATCATAAAACCCATGAGCTGTTCAGGGATTGGTGTCTTGTCAACAGCCAGAAGACACAGCCCAGTTACCACATGTCCTGGCTTCAGCTGTAGCAGTTATTTTTCTCCTTCCTCATAGCTGGTGCAGTGCTGTTTTTGACTTTAGCCTCAGAATAGTGCTGATAACACACCAATGTTTTAGTTGTTGCTAAGTAATGATTACCCCAATCAAGGACTTTTCAGTCTCATGCTCTGCCAGTGAGGAGGGGCACAAGAAGCCAGGAGGAAGCAGGGACAGGACACCTGACCCAAACTAGCCAAAGTGGTATCCCATACCACAGCACATCATGTCCAGTATAGAAACTGGGGGGAGCTAACAGATCACTGCTCCGGTCAGGCTGGGTATCAGTCAGTGGGTGTTGAGCGTCACTTGTGTTTATTGTTTTATTTTCCTTTTCCCCTTTTAGTTTGTATTCTCCCCCCTTGCTATTTCCCTTTATCATTATTATTATTGGTGGTAGTAGTAGTGGGTTTGCATTATAGCTTAGTTACTGGACTGTCCTTATTTCAGCCAGCGGGGTTCAATTTTCCTCCCCGTCCTTGCTAGAGCGGGGGGGGGGGGGGGGGGGGGGGGGGGACATCCTGCGCAGGGCATCTGAATAAGGCAGAGACAGGGAGATGCACAGAATCAGGAGCCCAAGCAAGCCAAGAGCCNGGGGGGAGTGTGGGAGGAAGAAAGGGGAGAGTGAACGAGTGGCTGTGTGGTTCAGAGTTACCAGCTGGGCTTAAACCATGACACCACAACCTCATGCTTCCCCAAGCTGCCCTTTTGGTCCCAGAGGATCTGCAGCATGCTTGAAGATTTGTGAGGGAAAATAAAGAGTCAACACGGGATGCAGTTGGCTTTGGCCTCCTTGTTCTGCCATAGACAACCCATGTGGCTTTGAGTTTGGCATCTTCAGGCCCAATGTGTATTTGCACACCTACATCACAGTAAATAGTATTTCAAAAGGCTTCATCTACAACTAAATTCCTTTACAAATCTTGCTTTTCATCTCTCCAGCTATATCCATATTATCAAACCATCTCACAGCTCTGTCAGTGCTAGAAATCATCCTCCTTGGTTGTTCTTAAGATTAAATCCTGCCACGTATTGGGGCTCTATGTCTGCATGAGTTCTCCCATCAGTAACTACAGGCAGAGGGAGCAGCATGGGTGGCTGGCTCACCCATCATATCTGCCCCTCCAGGCCACGTAGACAAGGTTGCAGAGCCAGAAGCTCCAAGATCTTTGGATGACACTGCAGCAAGAAGAGCAACAGTGCCTGTCTAAGGAATAAAGATGCAGAAGCTCTGTGAAATGAGAATAGCTCTTCCTCCACCTCACAGAGAGGGAAAGCAGGCTTATGTCAGGCTGTACAGACCTTGGATGTGGGCCATTTAAGGGAAAAAGGGCTGTTGAGTGGATGCATTTATTTTTCTCTTCTTCCAGTGTACAGCTATACAATTTGTTTTGTACTTCTGAACCAAACAATTGCACATTCACAGTTGGAGGTAGGGTATAAATATTGCCTCCAGCTGATCCCTTGATCCAGTCGCCCTAGCTGAATTAATCACATTCGCAAATCAATCCAGGATTTGGTGCTGTCAGAGCAGATGGCCAGGCAGGCTGGAGTCATGAGCAAGGCGGGCACATTCTCCTTCCATTATCCAGCAGCAGTTTCCAATGGCAGATATTTAAAATTAGACCTTATTTTGAAGAAAGGCTAAATCTCTCTTGTTCCTTATTCAGCTTAATAAGGGCACTGACCCCTAACTTTCTGCTCTACTTCTTTCCTCCGAGGCCTCAATAAAAGTATAGAATGGCTGGTGGCCCTTTCCCTTTCAACTGAATATTTTCTGCCCCATTTTCTGCTGTCCTCCCACTTTCTGCAGAGAAGAGGTGACAGCAACAGATGCTGTTTGGCATAGGGTTTTCAAGGGTGCGCTATGTTAATTGATGAGCTGAGCACTGCAGAAAGGGGAGGAGAAGCTGCATTCATGCTACTAGCTGCCTGCCCCAGCACATAACAGCAGGGACAGTTAAGAGCACACCTTTCAAAAAGGCTTGCTGGGACTTCCCCATCACAGTAGTCAATTTGCCATGAAAGACAGTCATGCTGTTCTCCCAGTGTTCACATCTGTTCTGCATTGAGAGTCTTTCCGGCTGATAATTGCTCTCTTCTCCTGTCTGTCTCTGTGGGGAGTTTCAGCTGAGCTCAGTCACATTCTGTACGAGATGTCTCGCTTACCACCAAAGGTGAACAAGGTTAACCAGGAGTGTGTTTGCAGTCCCTGAAAGAATGGAACATGACAGAACAGTCCAGAGGAGACAATTCCCCTGTGGTGTGACAAAATGGCCCATTCTGGTTAACGACCTCTATGCAGGTGTATTAAAATAATCTCTTTCACTTTAAAAGACTCAGAGGCTAGTCAGATCCAGGCAAACTGCACAAGTACATGCTGCAGCAGATAGTCTGTCATCCACACGGGATCACATAATCATAGTAGCACAAAAAGGAATAGCAGATACTAAAGAAAGCCTACAAGAAGCAGGAGGGGAACAGTGGCCAAGTTTACACTAATGCGAATGCAACTTGAAGTAGTGTCCAAACCATAACCACAGTATATTCAGTTTAGTACTCTACCATTTGCCTTCACTGTCTTCCACAAAATGAAAATGGAGCATCAATAATGCATTTATGTATGTAATTGCTCAGCCTCATGCTCTACCTTTCAGTATAGACACCTGAAGATACAAATGTGATTAACTGATGCAAATAAAACCTAATGCCAGGGCTTCCTACACTTCAGAATTGTGTTTATTGAAACACGGCTGGAAGCAAAGCTCTCCTGATGCCCTGAATACAGCACAAATCAAGCCTGTCCACTACCTTACACAGCAGCCCAGAGACAGGTTGCCAGTTCTCTCCAAGATCAACATTTGACCCCAGAGGCATTCTGAGAACTATGACTCCTTTCACTCACTAAGGTGCAGGGACCTTTACACTTGCATATCCAGAGCTCTGGACTGCTCTTGAGGAACACGAGGGCTTCCTCACAGATGTCAGAATTCTCTCCTCCCTAGCAGTTACAATTTAAGCTGTGTACCCAGGCCAGCCCTGAGGCCAGCCCTGAGGCCAGCTTAGCGCACAGAACTGATTCCCTGTGCTCAATATCCATCTGGAGGAGATGGAGAAGCAGCAATTTGGTACCATCTCCACAACTCTTTTCTCTGCTGTTAGAGAGAAGCAGTAGCCTGCCCTAAGACCATACAGATAGCTGTTACCAAGCTAGACATACATGTAGAAGAAAACTGCTATTCTTCAGCATTGGCAGAAACAATGTACGTCATAGTATGAATTCCTTGGGTCATCAGTAATTTTTTTTCTACTATATAAAAACCCCACAACCCTCCAAAGATCAGGAAAGGTAGAAAGTCAGCAGGAATGAGGAAAACACCAGTTTCAAGCAAGTTAATCTAGTGGTCTTTTGGCCAGGAAAGAGATGAGCCAACAACTGTGAGAAGGTACAACTTCAGCTCCTTTGACCTCTTCAAGCTTTGAGGCCTCCTCGACAACTAGTCTTACCATTGCACAGTTGGCATCTGCACTCCATACTATTTCACTGCTCCAGGTCATGCCAGGAGCCTTGGCTTTGTGGAAGTGCAACATGAAAGTCTGTGTGGCATTTCAGAATGAAATCGAGCTCTCATGCTGCCTGCAGGTCACAAACGTACACTGAGTTTTGTGACACAGAGGTGCAAAGCAGCAGAGGACGATGGCAGTTACCCCGTAGTACCCCATCAACTGCTGTCCTCACCTCTCCCTTGCTGCCACTCTTCACAACAGATGGAAAGAGGAAATATTTGGGGTAGAAGAGCAAGTGAGGGAGCACATTCAGGACTGAAGATCCCACTACAGGTACAAAGTAAACTCCAGGAAGCTGAGGAGGAAAGACATGACGAGTATTAATACATTTTCCCTGTCAGACGCCCATGCTAGATGTGCTACTTTGCAATTAAAACAGGGCACCAGAACCTCTTAATTAAACATTTTATTTAAACCAATACAAGCACCACGCTTAGCAAAAAAGATTTGGTTTAAAGTAAACATGCAATGTGAACTAGCAGAGACTAAACAGCATATGGAATTTGTACTGGTTTTTTTCATGGAATTACCAAATGCACAGAACTGGCCATGAACCTCACACCTTTTACTACCTGCAGCAGTGGTGCCACCCCTGGCATCTCACAGCACACAGGTCACAGTGAGTGTGGATCACACCACACCTCCTCTTCTCTAGATGTATCCAAAAAAAGGATGTTGGATATTTCTTTTTTGAGCACACTGAAGTGAAAAACTGAACTCCCTCATTTTGCATGTTTGATTCACACCCTTGTTACCAGCTTAACATAATTTCTGGACTAGTTACTTGACAGTTAAAAATACAAAAATGGAATGCTAGTACAAATGCCTAAGATGCTCCTTTGGAGAATTGAAAAGGTGTCAAAACCCAGATTATTGCCTCCTTTGACAGATCAAAATAGTATTCATGATACCAGAAACTTAAACCATCAAATACCAGCATGTAATTTTTTTCTTGTTAAAAATATTCAAACAATACAAGTCCATTTTACAGGCTGACATGCAAACTCATGCTTTAATTCAGTCTACCATCAATTAATGAGATTACAACAGCTGCATCCCAGCCATCTAGTCAACACTTAAAGCAAACCAGATTAATTGTGGCAGGATTCTCCCTTTGAGGGACCTTCAACTCTAACTCCAGGCCAAAGATTTTTATGGACAAACTACTAGCTCCTGAAAAATAGGAGCTCACAATGGAAAATGCTGACTTCAGACCTTTAGCTACAAAGGCTCCCACAGGTGCCTTTAGTTAATTTAGGCTGTCCTTTTGTCTAAACCCTCTTTAAAGATCTGAAAATTCAAGACAAAAATGTATGATTGCAGATGGGCAACTCGCTAATAAAGCCCAGTCAGAACATACTGGCCTTCTGAACATGGACACATCTGCCACCCACTGATCTTAAGGGGGCAGCAGTACAGAAAGTAAAGGTAAGGTGGGAAAAATGTTATAAAAACAAGTATTACTTGTGCAGGAAAGATTCTGACATGATTAATGTCTTTGTTTAATCAAGTATTAGCACTACCTGTATCTTGAAAGCCCAGGAAAGTAAACACCATACAGTTGTATCTAAACACTGGATTAAAAACAAGGAAACCACAAACAAGCCTAGAACAGCAAACATCCTCAGCACACTCATTCTCCAAGTACCTGCAGCTGCTTCCTCACTTCCATAGCTCAGAGAGGAGAAGGAGGTACAGCTACCAGGGCTGTTTGATGAGTAATACTGGTGGGCTGAGCAGCATCACAGAATCACCATTCACAAGAAAGTGGGCTTTAACACTCTCATCAGGATTTGTTTGCTTTCTGCAAGACTTGAGGGGAAGCACTCAAGGCACAAAGTCCTTAAGTGGAGGCAATAAGAACTCTCTGATATAGCCAAAAGTAGCAATATTTCTTGGCAGAAGGTGGAGTAATGCAGAAATGAAAAACCAAATTCAATCACTTGTCTGCACCAGCTCCTCTCCTCCTGAGACAGGTCCTTTCACTGTTATTTTTGTCAAGACCTGTGCAAGCAGCAGTTGGATGCTGGCAGCCCACCAGTGTACAAAGTACAATGAGAAAGATGATTAATCCAGTTTTCCCCACTGCAAATCAAGCTGAACACTGCAAGTGGCATCTTCCCTCTCACCCACGCTGTACTTTGACATGCCTTACTCTTAGCACAACACCACAAAATGAGATCAATTCTTCCTGTTTCAAGAGTGATGCTTAAAATGACACTATTCTTTAAGCCAAAGTCTTATTTATACAATGTTTGTCACAAAACACATGGCTTTTATTGATCTGTAGTACATCATGATCAAGCAACAGTTTCATAATCAAAACTTTTTTGTTCAGGGAAATGAAATTGCTTTTCCAGTTCACTACATTAACACAGAAATTTAATTGCAAGCATTTCTTTTCCATACTGAAAGATCAATTTAATTGCATCATTCTAACATGTATTTTGAAAAGCTCCTCTCAAGTCAGGTTTGACTCCAAATAAATGAGCAGTAACATCAAACTAGGAAGAGGTTTACCAACACGGAGGACCTTTGCAAATTAATTCCTTGTGATCTCAGGAGAATCAGCATTTTAACACTAACACAACATATGTTTACAAATGAAAATAAACCTCCTTTCAGCAAAGGTTTCACAGCATGAAATACTGGCCTCCAAATTTAACACTGCATTCCTTTCCACCAAACAGATTTGTTAGGGCAGCTGTATTTTAAGGTACATTATCAACAGGAAGCTGCTCTTATGCAGATACTTATTCAGCAGCACAACAAACACAAGATAGTGAGATACTGTCACGTGAGTACTCCTTGTGCCACTACATGGGCTGAACATGTCCCATATCAGACAACTACTCTATTCAATATAAAACAGACCTGTAAAAAGACTGGTCATTTATAAAAGTTAAATACTAATTTCACATTAGAATATTTGCTGTTTCAAAGAGATGAACCGTAAGTAAATGAAAAATCAAATTATCACTTATGCAAAAGCTTTATCTGGAATGTAATTTTGACCAACAAGCAGTTAAGAAAGTTAAGAGACTGTATAATTTAAGTACTCAAAAGCTGTATGTGGCCAACTCTTATAACAAAAGAGATATAAATCATTCATTATGATGAAAAGCTTTAACCTCCTGACTCCTACAAATGGAGTAGATGAGTGGAATTTCAAAGAAAATGAGGTTGGCTTCTTTTTATTTAAACGGATGTCAACTGCAACAATAGGCACTAGGAAAAATGTTACTTGGATATTTTTAACAAAGTTTTTACCAAATTTGTAGTAAGTGGCAGTGTAAAATTCTCAAGTCCTTTTAAAGCTAACAAATTAAAGGCACACAGTATTAACATGTGTTCATATAACAGGAGATGAGCAGAGGTAAACTTCCTAACAGTGTAATAAGTTATATATGCAAGACAACTGGTACAAGAGTAACCAGAGTCGTAATTGAGCCCTTAGTTATCATCTAGTTCCTGTAAGACTGTATTAGCATGAGAACTGGACAGTCAAAGCTTTGCCCTGAAGTTATTAAGACTGACTCAACTGAGGAATTACTGGAATAACAAAAATTACTCCCAGGAATTTGAGAAAGTTCACATAGACTTGAAGGAAAGATTTGCCATACAATGATTTTTTCTTTTTAATACTAAATGCTTCCAGGGAATAGTTTTCATAATTAAGATGACATTAAGTCACAAAAATCTGAAGAGTAGTTGACAGTAGACAATTTTTGCATATAAATGGCTAGTATGTCTTAAGGATGCATTTGTAGCTCACAAAAAGTTAGCGTCAGCTTCCAAATGATGTTTGGAGATAGTTATAAATCCAGAACTGAACTGTTTTAGTCATAGAAATATTAGTTACAAGAGTGCAAAAGGAGTCCCTGCAGAGGAGTATTCCCTTTTAACAGGTACAAATAAGGAAACACCTGCAAAGATTTGTTACTTCAAGGAGACAGACCTGCTATTCTTTGCACAAATTTTGCACAAGAGAGATACTTGCAGGAGACAGATGTAAATACAGTGCATTCTTCAGATGTAAGTATTCATGTCTGGTTCCAGTATTATCAGGACGGTACATAAATACTTATCACAGAGGTTTTCTTAATGGAAGAAGCCCAGTTTCTCACGCAGCCATTCTTCAGTTAGGTCTTCCGTGTTTCTTATTTCAAATACCTAAACAAAATTGCATTGCAGAAATTCTTGAGGTGATGGTACTTGAAAGGGTAAGTATACAATGCAGACAGTACCTTTTCACACAACTTCAGCTGTAATAAACCAGTAACCAAACTAGAGTTTTCATGTGCTTTCTTGAAAGGGTCGGTTAGTATTCTGAAGTAACATCAATGGAAAATGCATAAGACTAAGTGGCAAGGAGTATTTCTAACTTGAAAAAGAATCCTGCAATTCCTATTTCTAGGCTTACCCCTTCTTTAAGAATATGTGACAACAGCACATGTACTACATTTTAGTGTTACTCTGAAATTGCACCATCTCATAATTGTTATCTCAGCAAGAAGACTGTCTATTTGAAGAATACAAATGACTTTAACATCTGGTAAAGCCAAGTAAGTAAATTTTACAAATCACAGAATGATTTGGGTTGGAAGGGACCTTAAAAATCCACAGGTCTTCAAAAGCATTATTCTAGGCAACAAAAATATTTTAGTATTTTAAATACTGACAATACTGAAAATAAAACCACATCAGCACCAAATCCATTATCTGCCCTTCTAATGGTATGGAGCATCTGGCTGCAAAAAGCATGCTCAGTCCAATAGAATGGATGGGATTTTGAGCAACTCAAAAACCAAGCTTCTCTGTGAACCTGCCATTTGGAGTGAACTTCCTACTTAGTCCTGTCCTCAGCCATTTCTCCATTTTAATCTCTTCCAGGAAACAATTCAAATTTTGTACCTTTTCTTCCTCATTTTTGATCTCTGCTGGAGTGGGTTCTGGACACCCCTTCCTGTATTCAGACAGTAATCCACTACTATCAAACTAATACCAATTTCTTAAGTAAAATATAAGGGAAAGCCCAAAAATTCAGTGCTGTAAGGACAGAACAGTTTAACAGAAGCCAAGCTAATATGCAAGCCACTGGAAAAATACAAGGGCTCAGTTGAGTCACATGCTGAAATCACACCAGGAAGAAGTCACAGCATGAGCTAAATTGAAACATAGCTCAGTGAGTGGCAAGAATAAAGTACATCTGAAGTGCAAGTAAGCAACCCGAACTGAAGACAGGCTATCTTCTTCGGCTTCAGAAGGAAGACAGACCTCTATATCCACTCCTAGGCATTCATTCAAAACTCTTTCAGAGGTAATTTCTCCCACCTGACAGGTGCTAGTAAGTCCCATAGAGCTAGTCCCCAGGCTTTCACTTTCTCCTCATCAACTCTTTCCTTCCCTATTGCTGAAAACTGCCTTCCTCCTCATGCAATTCTTCCTTTCTATCAAAAATGCTAATGTTGTCAGGCCTCTAAGATGCAGTTTCAACAGACCTAAACAGAGATTTCTTGGGGCTGTAAATGACTGCTTCCACTATCTTCTCTTAAGCTTCACTCCTATTTAATCCTGTCAACTTGACATCTAATTTAAAACAAAAAGGTCCTTTCTTACATGGTACAGGTAGAAGAGGTAAAAGTTCACAGTTCTCTTACTGGCCCAATATACGTTTTTACTCGGATGGTAAAATACTCAGTCAGGATAAGAAAAACCAAAAGGGAACAGTGCTGCTGGGGAATGGTTAAGTCATTTCACATATGAAAAAGCTGAAGTGATCACTGACTATTTAGCTTTACTGGTTGGAACTAGAACTTGAAGAAGTCTAAGTCCCAGCTAAGCAGACATTTCAAAAATTTCCCAAATGACAATTGGTAGCTTTTTAAACTTTTAAATATATACATATATATACACCTATCCCTAGTAAACACAGTGATCTCCTTTGATTTCAGTACTGGAGGAAGCAAACACAAGAAGACTTAGAATTGTTCAGCACTTGGCACACATTAACTTATTCTGGAAGCTATGTTCTACAAGCATACAGCCCCATAAATCATGCAGCAAAACTAGTCTGCACCACACCAAACTCAGACTTCAGTCTATTCCTCCCATCAATAAATTCATTTCCCCAAATAAAGGCATCCCACAACAGATGTTAGTTTTAGAGAGCACTGTTCTGCCTATACCCTCAACCACCAAAAATCCCCACTCCTCTCTTCAGTCTTCCTAAAATAATCTGTTCAGTGGAATTGCAAAGTCTTGTAACATCTTTCTTGTGATGGGTTCAAGCAAGTCACAAAACAGCTTTCACAACCTGCATTTAAGGAGGAGGCAGTTATTTCAACTAGTCAGTTATACCTTAGTGAGTTCAGCTGTCTGTACAAGTTTATTCTTGCTTCCAGCATACATCATCTGCTGTTCAGGCTTACATCCTGTAGTTGTGTGGAAAAACAGAGGCTTAGTTACTTTGACTGTAACACTTTGAAAAACAAAAACAAAACAAAAGATGTATTTGAAGAATCCAAACTGAAAGCTGAACTCTTAATTAAGTGACCTATTTCTTTACACACATTCTCATCCTTGCTTTTACTTTCATATCTGGTACTTGAAAGGTGTTTCTAGAAGTAACAGTTGTGCAGGTTGAATTGATGGTCTCAACATGTCAATCTTTCTGAGCCAACACCAAATGTGGCAGCAGTCAAACTCAAATCATAAGAGCCAACAAAGCAGTTATCTCCCGCCACTACAGTAATGTGCTGATTATACTATGTTCAATTTTTTGCCCTCTTGCTATTTCTAGAAGATTCCCATGGTTTTCCTAATTACAGTTACATGGATCTTTATATCATATGCCTTTGAGCTGAAGTCAAAACTGATAACAAGCTAAGTTGGTTTGAATTTGTTATTCTTTTTCCTAATCTAATCTCTCCCCAAATACCCTGGTTGAATTGGTAGGTCAAAGTGACACACACTCCCCTTCTCCTCCTGCACCAAACACCGACCAACTTCAGTCACAGTCGAAGTTAACTGCTGTTTAGAGTCCCCAACTAACATTTTTTTTGTGACTACAGTTACAGCCTAACCATTAACTGCAAGTCTGCCTGCTTTGCTATTTCAAGGTCTCCCGGGAAGTTTCTTACTGCTTTTCTAACTCATAGAGTACCTCTCCTTCAGAAGTAACACCCATAACATCCATCCAAACATTCTCATGTAACTAAAAAAGCATATGCCCACAAGTTGCTAAACTTTTATCTACCTATTCTAGTTCTGAGTAACAAAGGGTAAAACAATGCAATCACTTTATCTCCTTCTATAGGATAACAAGGATAATCCAGTAATACTAGCAAGCTACCCTATTACAACTCAGAACACAGATGGAAGCCACAGGAGCAATTCAGCTCTGTAAGTCCACATCAAGTACACACAGGTAATTTGGCTTCTATTAAAAATCACACAGTTCCCTGCACAGGTATGTTTATATTGAAGGCTAATGTAGCACAAACAGAGGAAGCTACTGCTCTACATAAACCTGAAACGGTCCTAGATTAGTTCCTTTCTCTTTGAACAGTCTCTTCACCCAGCACTTCCACCTCCCCAGATCTGGGTTATGAAGCCCTCTTTACCTCCTTCACCCATAGTTGTTGCGGCCCTTTAGACCTCCATATCACAGCACTGTTTGGAGGCATCCTCTGTCACTAACACTGAAATAGCAAGATGGACAGGGTTGAACACACAGTGGTGGCACCTTCCAGCTCTCTCCACACTTATCCCCTGAGCCTTGTCTGGTCATATCTTGAAGATTCACCAAGATTTGAGGAGATGGTGACAGGAAAACCATTAGGTTGACCTTGTATGACTACATGTAGAGTGCTCCAGGCCCCTTTTCTTTACAGCAGGGTGCTGCTGAGCACACCACCAAGAACAGAGGGCAGACAAATTTAGGAAGACAGACACATTTAGGAAGACACATCTTTTGGCTCCATAGGAAACTATCACTTCCATTTAACTTACAGAAATGGGAAAGAGAGAATCTGTTCTATCATCTATCCTAAATGTCAATCCCTAAAGACAGTGCAACTGGACAGATTGAAGCACTTGCCATGAACTGACGGTGTGAACAGAGATTCCTCTCTGCCAAAGGAGATCTCCAGTAATGCCATAGCTTTACAGTGCCTTGCTTCCAGCACTGGCATAAGCACCAAATCAGGATGCTAGCATTAAGAACTCAGCTTCTCTTCCACAGTAAAGAATATTCTCATTTTTACAGCACATACTAGCTACTATTCATAATGTTCACTCACCAACTGGACTGGAGAAGATAAAGCACAAAGGATAAGAAACTCTTCCATCTTCATGCTGATACTTGTAACTATACACAATAAATGTTTTTTCTGAGGTTAAAGAAACTAAGAAATCAATGATGTTATTAGCATATAATCCCTGGTTATCGGAGCTTCCAT
Organism: Agapornis roseicollis; assembly: GCA_002631895.1. NCBI lineage: Eukaryota > Metazoa > Chordata > Aves > Psittaciformes > Psittacidae > Agapornis > Agapornis roseicollis. The sequence continues at coordinate 67,543 of NDXB01018469.1, forward strand.
ACCTGACTCTCAAAACTGACCCTACCCATCTTTACCAACTTTTACCATAGCTTGGTGTGAGGGCTGTCTCTATATTACTGTTTCACATCAGAGCTAAGTATCACTCTTTCATCACAAATGCTCCCAGCTGTGTAAAAAGATTTCCCACACCCACCAACATTCTGGCTAGTGAAAGGCAAATTCTTTCTTTTAATGAAATTAAACTTTTTTGCTTTTAGTGGAAGGAAAATTCTTTCTTTGCAGACTAAGCACTTCATTGTTTCAGGTGTTTTGCTGAATATAACTCAAGTTTTAGCTAGAACTCCTGCTTTATACCCTCCTACTGAGCTATAGTGATGAAAGGAAAGATTCAGAACAGTGCATGGGATAGTGCCAGCCAACTTTTGAGGCTGATATTCACTTATAACTTGAGTATTCCTTCCATTTCATCTAGTTAAAAAATAATTTACTTGTCCCTCTCTTTTTCTTTTTATTTTTAAATACAGGGATTCTTCCCTAGATCACATGTCTATAACACTCCCAGAACCAGTAATTGCAACAAAATAGCAAGAGCCACACACTGAGAAAGTACCAAAACAGATTCTAAGTTACACAGGCAGTTTTCTTTGTTTAGAAGTAGCCACATATCAAACTGGTACATTTTACTCACTTCTTTACATTAACAGCAGTGTGGCTTCACTTCACTTTCCCAAACATTATAAAGAGAAATAAAATCTTGGGAAAGGCTTAGATGTGTCAGTCATTGTTTCAGCAAGTGGGACAACTACTCAGCACATCATGAGAACTGATCCCTAGGTTATCTCACAGAGGAAGTACAGGTAAAGTCAAACTACAGGCAAGTATGGGGCCAAGAAGGTGAAGTCCAACTTTCAATGTTTTGAACAGCTTCCAGGAGTAAATGCCAGCAGCATAAGAAGGATATCGAGGTTGTCTCTCAGGCAGCTCATCTTTTAGTTCATCAGGAGAAATACCCTGGTAACATTAAACACAAGCAATATCTGAACACATGATCTTGCACTTCAAGGTAAAGTATGAAGGCTAAAGCAGAATAATGGAACAGTGAAACAGCTGTACCTCAGGTGTACATCTACAGCTTAACTGGTAACCTTCTCTCAAATTACTAGAGCAGTTTAGGAAAACGCATGTGCTAAGAGATTCCTATGACCCAACACAGAATTAATGTTAGCATGAGTAATCATCCCTATTTTAGGCATAATGAGTTTAAAAAATATTTCTGGCTCTAGTTGTATGTGCTGGCAGCTATCATGCTTTCCTAACTCTAGTGCTAAACAGAAGTAAGCAAGCACACAAAAAACTATCTGCTAAAATCAGCTACATAAATGGCTCTTTTGAAAAAAATAAAATAAATCAATCCTTCCTCCTTCAGCAAGCAAAAAGAGTCCCCATTCTATTTAAATGTTACATTAACTCCTACATTCTAGGGAATAAGAGCTATGGTTAATGCTCAAATCCCTGGAAAGGATTTATTTTTTCCCTATGTACCATTAAGAAACACTGCATGCTGGGCTGACCTTATTATGCCACCCATCAAATTTAGAGTCTGCAGAGGATTAGCAATCCTAGCTTCTAATTGATGGCAGACCAGCTCAGAGGCAAATATGCAGCTTTATGTGGAAACAGCAGAAACCTCTTCAGCCAGCCAGCAGGTGTAAAAGACGTTTTTTACATAGCTGTGTCCCAACAGCTTTAAAATAACTTTTAATTTTTTGCAATTAATTAGTCAATTCAATTGCTTCTGCATAGTTCCACTATAAATAGTGCTGTGCTTTACATGCAGAGTGACCATGCATTTAAATAAGCTCATGACCCAAATTAGATTAAGAGTTTGATAACAATTTGAAACTAAGGCAGTACCTTAGAGACAACAATACATTGCAGGCTGAAGATACTCTTATTTACAATTCATTTAACAAACCTCATGCTCCTCATCCAGTACCACCAACTGCTTATCCTTGTCGATTTTCACTATAAATAAAAAGAGATCGTTTCTTTCAATCAATTTATACAACATATGCATGAAGCATTTTAACATTCCTACACAAGTATATTCCTTGTGCCTCCATTGTGCTGCTTCATCCCATGACTTCACAAAATCACTGAGGTTAGAAGTGCACAGTCTGTGCAGGGTTCAATGCAACACGCTATCCTCAAATTTCAAAGACAGAAACATCAAACCCCCCTACTTAAAGGCTACAAAACTTACAAACTCAAAATGACTGTGGCTAGACATTTTTACTATAATTTTCAAACTGGTAGACTCTGAGCCACAATTAAGTAAAAATACTACAAGCAAATGCAGTCTTGTGTCATAAAAAGCCTTGTTTTACTGTTAAAAAACTACAGGCAGACTTGGAAGAACTTCAGTTTGTACAAGAAAGTCTTTTGGCTCACCTCTACCTGTTATAGCAGCAACATTACGTGGGAAGGAAGAGACAGAATTTTGTGCAAGACCTTGCAATTTTTGTCAGACATGTTTTTAACTTACTTATAATGGCAGCATTGTTGGTTTCTTTACGAAACCGGAATTTTCTCAGTTTCTCCACCAGGTCTTCAGCAACATCACAAACCACCAGAGATTCACTCTATAAAACGGAAATAGCAGAGGGGAGGGAAAGAAGAAAATCCCTACGTCACGTATAGGTGCACATAAACTCTACTGAAGTCCAAAGTTTGAAAACATACACATAAACCAGAAAAAAAACATGGATGAATGCAGTTTAAAAAACACAGTAACAGAACCTGGCAGTAAAACCTATCTGTTCTATTATCCCTCCTCAAAACCACACAGTTAACTAGAAATAGTTTATTAGCTATTCCCGGAGTGGGATTATTCTCAGAGCTCTTAGAGGTAAACAAATTTGCCAAAATAAGCCCTGAAATAAGGAAGCCCCTCAGAGTGGCACTAAATTAATTTCAACAATTTGAAAGAGCAGAAGCTACTGCTAGTATTTCAGAAGAACACAGACAGTAGTTAAGGGTGAATGTTTATTTTTACCTACAAAAATATTAACTTTTGAGATTTATGCACACAGAAAACATTTTAGGCATGTTAGTAAAAGTACACATGCTTTTTGATTAACTCTAAATTTTCAGAAGAGAGATCCAGATAACACATTAGTCATCACACTGCAGATGGGGAAGGAAATTATTATTTTGCAAGCAACTATGCAGGTTATCTTCCATTACACATGCAATTTTCAAACTGTACCAAGCTAACCACTGCCATTTCCTGAATAACATTTTGTACACACAAACTCTATTGCCAGTTATGGCATGCATGCCAGCTAGATGAAGAAAAGTTAGTATGTCCAGCTTATCCATACTACTGTATTCATAAATTCCTAAGGCATCAAGGCTTTTGTGCCAAAACCAACTGTATTTCAGGACTTCTTTAAAAAAGAAAGCTCAAATAATAAATAGTTGCAAAATTACCTATCACAAGCTCTGCTTAACACTCTAAAGAGCTGTTCCATTGAGATAAATCACTACTTAAAAATCAGCAGGAAGTTACCATTTAAACTCTGAGTTCTGTATCCTCATACTGAACATTGGCTTGTTTGTGAGATTTTCCTCAAAAAGCAGAGAAGTGTCTCTCATTCCCCACTTCCAAAATCACCTTGTAAATATCCTATATTTGTTGTTACTCCCAGAAAAAAATTCCACCTTGACCAAATTCTGGCACAAAGACTTGTCCCTCTGCTTCCTTTTACCAGCTGGAGCTGGAACAACAGTAAGGCAAATGCTCTTTCCTGAAGGAAGCATTTCTCCCAGTTCTCTGAGCTCAGCAGTTTCCTAATGCATTCCAGCAGACACTGCAGGGTTAGCAGTGCTGTTATAGAATCACAGAATGGTTTAGAAGGCACCTTAAAGGGACCACCTAGTTCCAACCCTCTCCCACAGGCAGGGACACCTTCCACTAGACCAGATTGCTCCAAGAGCCATCCAACCTGGCCTTGAACACTGACAGGGATGGGGCAGTTACAGCTTCCCTGGGCACCCTGTGCCAGTGCCTCAACACGCTCATAGGGAAGAGCTTCTTCCTAACATCTAATGTAAATCTACCCTCTGACAGCTTAAAGCCATCCTGCCTTGTCCTATCACTACACACCCTTGCTCATACCTGTGCAGCCACACAAACATAAATCCCTAATAGAAGCTGAAGGTTGTGCCTGCAAAACACATGGTGATATCTGATTTGGATCATCTGCTGGGGCTAAGCTGGATCACCAGTGCTCGCTTTACTAAAAACTGAAGAAAGTCAAGAGACAGAAGGCCTGCAGACAGCAGGCAAATGTGCCACTCAGTGCAGGGGCGAGGCTTGCTGTCGGTTAACCTCAGCCACCATACTACAAGACTATCAGAAACCGATTTAGTTGGCTGCCGGCAAGGCAGATCACAACTTCCTTTTTAAACAGCTGTTTCTTCACTCTCCCCCCGCAGGCTGCCAACGCCCGCAGAAAAACAACTGGGGAGGTCCGCAGCAGGTGAACACGGCACGACCCGGGGCTTGGGCAGGGCCGGGGGAGCTTCTCTGGACGGCACCTTCCCGGGCAGCACCCCACGCCTGAAGGGCTCTCCCTGAGGAGACCCCGCACCCCGCTACTTCACAGGCACCTGTTCTCCCCTCAGCGCTTCCTCCCCGGCCCGCCGCGCGGGGACCCCGGCCGCACGCTGCCCCTCCCGCCTCAGCGGGGCACCCCCCGAGCCCGCAGAGCCGCCCGGGCTCTCCGCGCCCCGCCCCACCCCGGCCCGAGTCCCCCCTCAAACGCCACGGGCTCCTCTCACCATCTTGCGCGCGCCCAACGGCCGCCGCTCGCGCGCCAACAACGGAAGCCACCGCCCGCCGCCCCCTCGCTAAAGCGGCGCACCCCAACTGCGCCTGCGCGGCGTAGACCCTGTCTGTCCACCACCCCTTCTCCAGCGCTGGCCAATCAGCATCGCTATCCCGGCTGGGAGGGCGGGGTCACCCTCCTACGGGTAGCGGGAAGGCCCACGTGCCGGGTCGCCACGTGACGCCCTCGGCCTCGCACCCTACTGCTCCCCGCCCTCCTGCCCATGGCGGCGAGGCTCTGCCCTCACGCGGAGTCATGGCAACGGGGCGGGGCGTTGCGCCGCCGTCTCTGCCGGTGCAGTGCGGTGTGGTCTGTGAGCGGGGGCAGCGCGGCTGCGGTCGGGACGGTTGTTCGTCAGCGGTTGATGTCCCTCAAGGGGGACAAGGGGTGGCTGTTTGAGTCCTGATCCGCTGAGGATCCCTCTTGTGATGAGGCCGGTCCGGGCAGGGTCTGCGCCAGACCCAGAGCGGGTGACCACACTTCAACAAGGCTGTTAAGTAACTTTGCATACTTTACTAAAACACCAGAGAAGACGCACAAAAAGCCGGCTACTAAAAAGCCTCAGCTAGAATTTCTGTCTCATTAAATAGCACAAAATTCAAGCACAAGGCAAAATTAGTAAGTTCTGCTGCTTGTGGCTCTTCTTGTTTGTACAAGTTGAGTGTAGTGAACCAGGATTTGGAGATCATGAATCACAAGTATGAGAACTGAGCACGAGACAGACACTTCCCTAGTGGGCTGTTGGTTCAGGGCTGTTGTGGTGCTGGGGTTAACATCTGGCCTTTTTTCGTGCTGCTGGGAACTTCAGCTGCTGTAACAGAAATCTGAAGAGGGATTTTTGACAAGGGTATGATAGGGATAGGACAAGGGAGAAGGGCTCTAAACTGAGGGGCAAGGTTTAGATTAAAGTAGAAGTTCTTCCACGTGAGGGTGCTGGGGCACCGGCACAGGGCGCCCAGAGCCGTTTTCTTACTCTGCTGACGCTTTGCGCCACTGCAGGCAGGGAATTCCGGCAGGGGCCAGCAGCACCGCCCATCTCCGGGCAAGCTGAGGGCAACGACTTCCCTCTGCAGCCGCGCATGCGCCCGGGTTCCGGGCTGGCTGGGGCTGTTGTGAGGCGGGCGGCTAGGCTCGGCCTGTCTCCATGGACGACGAGTTCCTTGTCACACTCTATGAGTACTCGCCGCTCTTTTATATCACCGTGGTGTTCGTCTGCTTCGTGGTCACCAGCGGTTTGGTGCTGGCATGGTGAGTCGGCGAGGCGGCCGGCAGTGGCGGTCCCTATGGGGCCGGTCCTGCCCGTGGAGACCGGTTTGGGGCGGTGGGCTTTGGCTGCGGAGGTCTGGCCGTGTAATGAGGTGACAAGGCGTAGGAGGGGGGTAATAGGAGCTGGTACCCCTTGGGGAATGACCTCCGGGATGTCGCGTGTCTGTGGGGTTCCACAGTGCGGATGGGTGTGTGGGGCTTAGCAGAGGTCGGGGAGTGGGGCTGTGTGGAAGGAGGGATGGTAAGGAGGACTAGTCCTGACCACAGGGGAAGAAGAGTGTTTGCTCGGGCCCGAGAAGGGAATGAGAGCTGTCAGGAAACACGGTGGCCAGGAGAGGGCCTGACCCTGAGCGTAGGGGTGGGGTCAGGAGAGTTCCTTAAAGGGGAAAGTTTGGCAGTGTTGCAGATGAACATATCAAATCTTGGTGGTAAATAAAATGGGCAGATACTGAGTACAGTGACTGGTGTCAGGCCGAGTAGCAGCTAAATCTGCCAGGCTTTAAGGCAGGGTTGTTACTGAGGTATGAGAGTATCCAGGACTGCTGATGGGGCATCAGCCTGTTTTGCTGTTGGAACGTGGAGGAGAAGGGGGTGTTTAAGGTAAACATAACAGGGTGCTGGGATTGGGATGAGGAGGAGCCTTAAATAACTGATCTGCTAAAATGCCTAAAGGGGCCACGAGTGGAAGACCTTCTACTTGTGTTTGCGAGGATTCAGAAAAGATGTCACTGCTGCCTTTTTCAGAAGCGGGTCCCTGCATGTCTGTCATAGATAGCACTGTTCTGTCTGTTTTCCTGCCAACACAGGAGCATCTGTAGATGTAAATACCGATACTTGCCAGGGCAGGGCATTGATTAGCAATCAAAATATTTTGTGTAGGAACTGTGGATATGATACACTTGTGTGGCTTCTGGAAGGAATAAAATTGAGTTATTTGGTTTCCTCCCATTAGCTCAACATTAATATTTGTAGTGCTGTGCTTCAGGGTTTTCCATCCATTGTCTGTCTTTGAATTACAGATGTTTTAGCTGTAGCTATCCTGTTGGCAGCTGTTCTCTTGGCAGCTTACAAATACTCTGCTTGAGTTTTCCTTAAGTGTAAAGTCTTTGCGTTTTTTACATCACTTTGTTAGCTGCCATTGGCTCAAACATATGCCATCCATTGCTTTCAGTGGGAATAAAGCATATCTTTTGATCTTTCAGATATGTTTGGTGCAAAGTTTTTGTTCCTCTTTTGCATTGCCTCCCCTAGTGCTCAGCAAGTGGTAATGAAGGCAACCGGTCTTTCTGCTATCTTTTTGCTGGAGGAAGCTCCACCTCATTATTTACTTGGAGAAAAAGTTAAAGAAATCCTTTTCATAATGCTCTCTCTGTGTCCTACTGCACACTCATGGTATTACATTGCCATCCTCTTCACTTTTCCTTTTTTGCTTCATCAGTTCTTCAAAAATATTATCTTTACCAAAAAATGATACTGAATCATGATTCAAATAAATCCCCTGCACATATATCCCAAACCAGTGATCCGTTTATCAATTTAATTTTTTTTTTATAGAAACACAGAATCATTTAGGTTGGGAAAGACCTTTAAGATCATTGAGTCCAGCCATTAACCCAGCACTGCCAAATACATTGCAATGGACTTTCTGTGGACAGAGCCATGCATGACAGGCTGTATCTGGTCTCCTCAGTTTTCTGGTGTGGATGAGGCTGTTGAGAATATTCCTACTCCTATTTAAGAAAGAAGCTGCCAGCACTCTACTTCAGTATATGAAGGAAAACAGTGTGCGGAATTAAATGTGAGGGCTGAGAACCTGCTTTAAACATGGAATCAGCTAGGCTGGAAAAGACCTTTAAGATATCAAGTCCAACCATTACCCTAGGACTGCCAAGACCACCACTAAACCATATCACTGAGGGCCTGCTTTGTAATTCCCTTCTGTAAAATTCCATAGAATCATAGAATCGTTAGGGTTGGAAAGGACCTTAAGATCATCTAGTTCCAACCCCCCTGCCAGAAGCAGGGACACCTCACACTAAACCATGCCACCCAAGGCTTCATCCAACCTGGCCTTGAACACTGCCAGGGATGGAGCACTCACAGCCTCGCTGGGCAACCCATTCCAGTATCTCACCACCCTAACAGGAAAGAATCTCTTCCTTATAGCCAATCTAAACCTCCCCTGTTTAAGTCTGAACCTGTAACCCCTTGTCCTGTCACTACAGTCCCTAATGAAGAGTCCCTCCCTAGCATCCCTACAGGCCCCCTTCAGATACTGGAAGGCTGCTATGAGGTCTCCATGCAGCCTTCTCTTCTCTAGGCTGATCAGTCCCAACTCTCTCAGCCTGTCTTCGTATGGGAGATGCTCCAGTCCCCCGATCATCCTTGTGGCCTCCTCTGGACCTTTTCCAACAGCTCCATGTCCTTTTTATGTTGAGGACACCAGAACTGCACACAATGCTCCAGGTGAGGTCTCANGTCCCAACTCTCTCAGCCTGTCTTCGTATGGGAGATGCTCCAGTCCCCCGATCATCCTTGTGGCC